>ML813062.1:86708-98384 GCA_009831015.1 Picea engelmannii
AGTGAAAATCATCAAGACACCTTATGAACAATGGAAAGGTAGACTAGCTATAGTCAAATACTTCAAAGTATTTGGGAGCAAGTGATATATAAAGAGAATTGAAGATAGTTTAAGAAAGCTTGATTCCAGAACAAATGAAGGTATCTTTCTTGGATATGCATCTGGAAGCATGCCCTACAAATTAAAAAAAAAAAGACTGTGAAAGGTTATAGATAGTATTTATGTAAGAGTGGATGAAGAAATACCTCAAAATGAAGAGTCACAAACAAATGAATATCCAAAGGATATAATATATAGAGAACAAGAAAATGAATAAGAAGATGAAGAAGAAAAGAAAGAACAAGAAGAAATAGAATGCCAATATCCAAAGACACCATCCAAATTTGTTCAAAAGCATCATCTAGAAAATTAGATTCTTGGTGATATAGATATAGGAGTTCATACTAGAAGAAGATTGAATTTTGTTTTCTATCTAAAATAAATCCCAAGAACTTTGCACAAGCTAGTGAAGATAAGCATTGGATTAATGCTATGAAAGAATAACTAAATCAGATTGTGAAGAATGAGACATGGTGTAAGACCCCTGTTTCCCCCAGTTTGTAAATATAATTGTTATTATGACCAAAAGCTATGGATAGACCTGTTATGGATGAATTTAGAAACACAATGAAACTTTTCTAAATGATGTGATGTAAATATTTTAGTTATTAATAAAAAAGGGAAAACACGGAACAATTGTTGAAGGGGATTCCCTATACGAGTTACGATGCCATGAGAGGGAATGGTGAGGGGAAACCATTACTGGTTGAGATGAACTCTTCCAGGCAGTACTATACTGAATTAAAAAAATTTCATACCCATAACTTTCCTTTGTCCAAAAAAAAATAATTACCAGTCAAGTTGGTAGTTGGGTGCTCCTCCTTAGAAATCAATGAGAGAATGGGCAAAGTACCCATTTGGAATTTTTTGACCTAAACCACGAATTGAGGGATGTGACCCATGAAATCTTGGAGTGGAAGACAAGGAAATGAGGAAGAATGTAGGAGAATAAGGGAGAGGAAGCACACATTTGGGTCTGGAAAAACTAAATCATAGTGAAGAGAAGTGGGGAAAACCCCTCTGGTTCTGAGAAACGAGAAAGAAGTGAAGGATAATAGCCTTCATCTCTTGTTATTTTCTGAGTAAATAGAAATTCCCTCATGGCATCATACTCTGGATAGAGGGTGGTCATTTTTAGAGATAAATGGTGTAGTTGTGCCTATGGTTGGATGGAAATTGGCACACCCTTCAGCAATTTCCAACACTTCCTAGTTTTCAGATAAGTATTTTTGCGTTTAATTTCTACAAATGATTGGGTTCAGTAATAATACACAAATTTATTCTGAGTGGTGTGAATTTGGTCTTCTTTTAAATGATAGTTGAGAAGTTCATATGTTCAGGAGGTTGTTATAGTTGAAAAGTATTTTGTTGATTCCTTTACTTACTAATTGTCTTTATTTTTAGAAAAGTTGTTGTAGGTAATTGTTTGAGACTTTGACTAACAACATAGGGATAGCTGGGTATTTTTAGTCTATTTGTATGATTATATATATCATGTGTTAGTAGTGAAGAATGAATAGTTAAAGTCTTCATAGAACATATGAAGACGAGAATGTATGATTTTCTATATCATGAATGGTAGAAAAATTCTTGAAAAGACCAAGTCCAAATTCAGACTGTTAACTTGTAGAAATCCAGTGTTTTGAGATGGGATGGATCACAGTAATTGATTCAGAATAGTGAATAGATATTTGACCTTCATCGTAGTAGACTATGATGCTTGTATAATATGTACTCCAAGTCAACAAGGACTGTTGATCTATTGGAGGGTGGATACAATGGATTCTGGACCGTATATATGTTATGATGAGTATCATTGGAGGGTTGTTGGTCGGAGTGAGTTTGTAGCACTGAATGGGATGAATTATGAAGGGATGAACTCTGAGAGAGATCCAGAGCTGATGAATCATTCAAAGAGTGACCTTGGTCATTGGATCCAAAGTGTTTGGGATCTGGTGGGAGGAACTCTGAAGAACAATCTAGACCATTGATCAATGAGTGGGTGTGATGTAACAAGAACATGAAAATGTGTGGAGGTGACATAATGGTGATGCATCATGCCAACTTGGTCACCACAGTGTCAGAAGGGTGACACTTGACAACATTTAGTTTGTGGATGAGTCGAGTGTGGACCCATGTCAAACTAAAACCCTTGGATGAGATCCTTAAATATTAGCCATCATGTCTTCAGGATGAGATATCTTTGCCATTAATTGGAGGAGGGTTGTTGGAGGTCTAGAGAGAGAGAGCATGAGAAAATATTTTTCCAACCGGATGGCCAAAGGACTATCAATTTTTCAAAGGTGATCTCGATGGATTATGACAATTAGATCCAGTATGGTCCATTCTGAGGCAAGGGAGCCTGGAACTCTTAAATGTTGTGCAATTGTGAACTCTGGGTGAACCTTGATTGTCAAATAAAGAGAGTGAGGATCATCAAATCCATCAAAGTGATTATGGTCAGAGTGATGTGTGACTCTGGAAAGGGTGCACCCCGATGGGAGAAACTCTAATAGGGGATCTAGGTCGTCAATCGAGGAGAGGGCATGAGGCCTCAACCATATATAAATTGTGTTAAGATCGGGAGGGGGCTTCATGCCTCAGGTTATCTGGATTATTGGACCTCATAATATAGTATTTTATCTGGATAGTTTGTTGGGAAGCGTAATGCCTCGGTGGCCTGGTAACCTCGATGGGGAAATGTTCCCAAGAAAGGTTCTGACCTTCCATCGTAAACTTGGAATGAAGGAGGATGATGTCACCCAACCAATGCATAAGGGAAAAGTGTCATCACCTGGATGGACGATCCAAGTGCTCTATGATGACATGTACACCACATCATTCCACGTGGGGGTCTACGTGTTGAGTGGTGATTGTGTCATGTTTCATGGTGATTTGCCACCTTAAGGGGGTGATCCATGACACGATATGAGAGCCATGTGTCTCACCATGTAGTAGGCAATGACAGGGCCACGTGTCATGTTAGGTGGTTGGTTTTGGCTGGATGTGGATTCCATTAGAATGAACCTTTCAAAGTGGTTTGTGACAGGTGGAGTAGATGTACTCCAATGGAGAGGGACTTCGATGTCAAAGAAAGGCTCCAAGTGAAACTAAGCCATTGAATTGAAGAGCCCTATAATTTGAGGACTAATGGGCCAGGTGGTAGGCATTGCATTGGTGTCCATGTCATATGGACACAGGTGACGTGGATCCAAGTGGATGCCACGTGGCGATGAGATGGATTTTGGCCAATTAAGGTCTAAGAAACTTTAGAAGATCCTAACTTTTGATCCAGAGTTCAACATTGAGCATGGTGACAGTCGTTGGAAAGCTCTTGATGAGTAGAATATGATGGTACCCTTGAGAAGAGGCCTTCATAGGGTTAAGAAAAAGAAAAAGTTTAATACCCCATTCCTTAAAAAGTACTTAGGCGGTTGGGTGCCTTACAAAGTGGTATCATATCAGGAGACAACACTTAGCCTACTTGGGCTTAGGAAAGTGTCGAATAAATTTTCTTGGAAAACTTTTTTAAGGGGGAGGGAGCCCTACCCTACCCTACCCTATCCATAAGAGCTTACATATTTGTTTACTACTGAAAAGAAGGTTGAGACATTCTAATTATTTTACGTGTTTAAACTTGATCTGTATGACATTGTTATGTGCTTAATGATGAAGTTGATTTCATCTTACAAAAATATATATATGTGTTGTTCATAATTTAGCGGATAAGTAACTAACAGAAAATGTTGTTATCAACACTTAACTAGTCAGTGGAAATCAAGGAAAACTACATCATAAATAATGGTGACACATCATAAGATGGGAGAGGGCTCCCATAAAAAAGAAGAAGACTTTGATGAAAGGAGATTCGTGGAAACCCCTATGAATTTAGCTGAAACTGTAAGAAACCTCATGGTAGAGTTACAAAGATTTAAAGAAGATAATGAGAGGATTATAAAAGAACAAGAAAATAAAATTGAAAAAAATGTAGTCTTGTTGCAAATCATGTTAGATATACAGAGGTAGTTTTAGCATGGGCCAACAGCCAGTAATGTGGACAAACATCAGTCCAATAAAATCCAAAGTCCTCCTTGTTATAGCACAGGTTGTAGGTTGGGAAAAGCCCGACCCAACCAAAAAATAAATTTCTATAACTAGGGAATCCTACACCCAATGTCACCTCAATGTAGGTCCCGCACGTCAAGGGTGACTAAGGTCACTTCTGGGAAGCAATCCCGGTGACCCTAGGGGAATGATATGGATATGGATGGAAATGAAAGTTAAACCCCTATAATTCAAGTCTAAGTGGAGTGAAACGAGAAAATATATGCCTTGTAAACCCAACAAATGTTGCCTCAAATATGCAATGCTTCTTCGGATGATTGTACATGCCCGAGACACAAGAAAATACCACTTTCAATGTATGGTGTGAGTTGGATAAGAAATTTAAGCTTGTTTTACCTATTATGCATCAATTATGATAGCATTAAAACAATATCTAAATCAGCATATAAAGATCTAACTTAGTTAAACAAATCAGCATTAAGGCTAGCAAATAAATATGAGCTGAAAATGGTGCTTAAGAGGAAAGAAAAGATGACTGTCATAACATGTATTTTCTGCAGAAATTTTCATCCTTATGGCTATATATTTCAGTCACTTATATCATCAAATCATACCATCAAAAAATTCCAACAATTAGCTTAAAAATTGCGCCTAGTTAGTGTATTAGGTGAGCAAATTTTAGGGAGATTCTTAGGGTTAGTTTGTGAGATATTAGTGATCCAGGGTTAGGGTTTTCTACAAACTTATAGAAGTAGGAAACAAGTTATTACAACAAGTAAAGTATTGGGAGAAATAGGATGCCTCAATGAGGAAAGAGAGCTCAAGTCTCAAGGAACACTTCTCAAAAAGATGGACTTGAAACTAGCAAAAATCATGTTTCCCTAGGCAACAAATTTATATCTCCAATGCAATAAATAAAATAATAGTGCCTTTAAAGAAGGGTTAATGGAGTCAATAAAAATGAACTAGATATGCTACCTCCTTCGGGGTGTAAATCCTCTTAATCCCCAGGGAAAGTATCTCTAGTTAGGGTTTGAAGATTGAGGGGTGTAAATCCTCTTACTTCCTCAAACAAACCCTTGCAACATCAATAAAATTCAAGCAATAAATTATGAAGACTAGAGTGGGGGTGAAAATGCTCTTATTTCCCACCCAGATCCTAGCACAATAATCCTTTAATTGAAACAAATGATAGCATAAGAGTAAAAACCATACCAAATCAATAAGATGCTAAGATAATCCACCACAAAAGCTAGAAACGGCTAGCACCTCACTCCTCCATCACCATTCATTAACATTAGCCACAAATAAGTGCACAAGAGACAAAATATTCCAAGTGTAGAGAAAATTTCAGATCAAGTCCTCTCACAAGAGGGAGAGGTCTATTTAAATGAGATCTTATAATCTCTTATTTATACAAATTCACCAAGGTGACTTGTCCACATATTGAGGGGTAAACCACAAAAGTAGGGGTCAACAACCCTAATATTTCTCCCTTAACAAAGTAATATTAAACAATTCATTTAAAATTTCACTTTTGCACAAATAAAACCATAATTTTAGTAGGATGTCACCCCTTTAGGGGACATTTTGGAATTTGGAGGAGGTCGTTGGTGATCGAGAAGAGTAGAGAGGCTTCCCAAAGCCACATGTCAAGAGTCCAAAAAATTCCTTCATGATTAAGGTTCAAGCCCTTTGAAAACATCCAAGTGCCAATGTATGTCACCTCACCACCAAGCCCTAACCCCCCGAACATGATGTCAAGCTCAAAAATAGGATGTTTTTCCCCTCTTGGGAAGATTGTTTGTCAAGTGAGGGTTGGGATAAGTCTTCCACATCATCTTCTAGGTCTCTAATACTTTTCCCCTATGATCCAGCATGTGGACCCTTGACATCCAACCTGTGGACTTGCAGCCCCATGGAAGCCCAAGCTAGGATTTTTCTTCCAAAATTGTCCACCAAATAGGTCCCACAAAGACAAATAAGCACACCCTCCAAGGATATCAATTAATAACATCATGATAATTGAATTCAATCAATAAATGAGCCACCTAAGCATGTTCATCAAAGATCACTATATCAAACAATTAATTTCTCAAAGACATTATACGACTTGTCAAGCTTGAATATGGGAGGGTTGACGAGGTGTCCTATTGGGTAGATATTTCCCTACGTCAAGCAGAGTTTCCACGAGATCCATCTCTAATCTATGTAAAGTGGTTGAAGTTTTTAGGGTCAAGACTCAATGGGCATAGGGCTCGTGAAATAAAAGAGGTTGCAGTGTCTCATTCATGGGTGCCTTTGTAGAGGATGTGTGGTACCTTCGTCTACAATGCACTTTTTCCAAGCCCATTATCTTCCATTATTTTATTCATTCATAATTTTAAGGGAAGGTTGAAGGTCTAGATAATGGCAATGCCACCCACAAACACCTAGTGGAAATGAGAAGGTTGGATCATGATGAGACCCCCTTTCTCTTAGCCATGCATCTAAGAGCCATTACCCTGGCTTGCTGAACAGATGATGGTAATTTCATACCAATAGATATTCATAGACATGATAGGTTGTCTCGTGATGAGACATCTTATCCCTCAACTAACATTTTGAGCATTTTTAATCATATTCATTGTGGGTCCCCCTTTATTCAAAGATAATCGTTTCATTGCTTTCTTGCGTGATCCCTGGTCGAAGCATCTAGAAGGTTAATACATAGGATTTTATGTTTTTCCCAACATCAATCCCTATGGGCCTTCGACCCCTTCTTCCCATTGAATGATGGACAACCCCTTCTTGGGTGAATACACCCTAAAATCCCAAGAGATAAGGAAATGGGGGGGAATAATGATGGCAAGTGGTAAGTATGGTTAGGAATAGTACGATGGATATTCAAGGGAGTTCCTAGTAGAAAACCCATCCCCAAGGAATACCACTTAATAGGGAACAATGTCAACAACCAAGGTGAATCAGGGAAAAAGGAATAATGTCCAAACATATATCATGAAATCTAGAGAAATCTAAGATACACCATACTCAAATGTCTTAAATATTGAAATGATGCTCACCATAATAATGACTTGTACCTCATGGATTAAGTCCCACTGCCTTTTAGAATCCAACTGATGTGGTGGATGCCAACTAGAAATTTGCGACCATCTGTGGTGGTGAGGGGGTCTCCATCTGTGCAAAAGGATACTGCTAGTCATGTAGTCTCTCAGAACTCCATATCTACAACCTGAGGGCCTCGAGACATAATCTCCTTATTTATCCACAAAGTGGGGATAACATTTGGCTCTTACTTGGGGACATGTGCTTGTTGTAGAGTGCATGAGAACCACAACATCTCCTGGTAGACCTGTTCCTACCAAAAACTCAGAAAAGGGGATCAGAGCATGTATGATGGTTCTATCACCCTTCATCCATATATATATAAATCCAAAATGAAAACTAATCTAGAAAAGAACAATTTTTAAATTTTTTTCAAAAATTTCTAAGCTAAGCATGAAATCAATATGCAAGTAGAGAAAAATGAAAATTAAATGCATCTAAACTAATATGAGAAATCAAGATACAAATGTAGTGATTCAAAATGACTTACCTACTTACCTGGGGCCTTGGGGCCCTAAATATCATGTGTTTGATGATGTCAGGTGAATTCATACAACCAATGCAACCATTTGATTATCTCATCAAAGTATTTCCCCTTGTGCTTAATCATATAATACAACAAAGATAAGTTAATAACATAATAATCATGAGTATAAACACACATATAATTGATTATGAAATAAAACTCATGAATATGGGTGGGAGGGAGGAAATCATGTTGGAAAGAGAAACCACCAGCTTGATCATCCCACCTGAAAGTGTAGCCACAAGACTGATCAATCCATCTCTGAAGGGGGATACTATATGTAGACAAAGGCTCATCTTCATCCATGCATAAAGACTCATTGCTTTTCAAGGGAAAAGAGGAGATGAGAGATCGGAAGAATAATGCAGGGTCTCTTTGAGAAGAGGGTAAGAGGTAAGGAACAATATCAGGTGTAGAAAAACACTGACTCTTCTTGTGTGAATCTCCATGGAAATATCCAAGATGAAAATACTTCCACTTTGAAGAATGAACCTCTGACTTCTCTGAGGTGGCCACGTCTTAGTATTCCTCAAAATATGAGCACAACGTTTGGAATTCCTTATAAAACAAATATACATACTCAAAAGGGTATGTACCAAAGGATGACTGAGGATCACTCTGATTATGTTGTGACAAGTCATCCTCAAAAGGGTGGAACAAATATGTAACCATATCCTCACTAGGCTTCCAAGCATCTAAATCATATATGTATTAGGACCACTCCTTTGATGAAGAAAAATAAACCCCCTCTACCTGAGATCCACCCTCGATGTCATAAATGGGATATCTATAAATACTTAAACAACTCACGTCCCACATATGTCTTCCAACCTGTATGAATTCATCAATGTGTAGATCAATCATGTCAGAGAGGTATTGCACAAGATCATCTATATCATCGAGGCTAATCATCTCTTCATCTTCATGTGCACAAGGAATACAAGTTTGAACGACCTCATCCTCATTAAGTAGGAGAAAATAAAGTGATGTCTCATCATGTTTCGCTTCATCAAGATTATTTTTTATCTTCATGGGTATGCTCCTACATCACCTCTTCATCACACTAGGCTTCATTCTTAATGCAGAGTGCTTCATGTTCCCTTTCTCAAAAATATCTATTGCATCCAAAGGTTCCTCTAACACCTCTTCATTTCCAAATTCATGGAATAAGGTGTCATCATTATCTTCAAAAGGATTATCACTTATCATGTTCTCTTTTTTATGTGTGGGAGGAGCAAAGGCCTGGATGTCTTTATCAAATGGAATGGTAGATATGAACACTTCTTCTTCATCAAATATCTCGTCCGTCTTTTCTTCATCAAGATCTTCTTTGAGCTTGTTTTCATGAGTATGTTCTTCGATAAATTCTTCATCTATTGCCTCATCATTGATCAAAAAACCTTTTGTGCAAAGAGTGTGTTTGATCTCTTGAAAAGAATCTTCCAAACTCTAAGTAGTTGGCCGATAATGCCTGAGAAATTATTCAATGAGATTTGTAGAAGAAGGGATACTCTTCAGATTACATGAGTGTGTGAGCCAATCCTTTTGACTTGATTCTAGTGAAGATACAAAAATTTTCATTAGCACATCCTCATGTAGCACATATAGGCTTGAAACATACTCCATATAATTGACAAGATAGTTGACTGCTAGAGTTGGGTCACCATCAAATTTGGGGCAATTTTCCCTCCATTACGTGGGACAATGGTTTGGATATTCAATAATATCCTGAACATCAAAGGAGGGATAAACCTTGTGGAAATCCCATGGTAAGTCCCATGAGGCCATGTTTCCATTACTTAAGGTAATATATGTTAATGTTTAAGCCATTATTATAGATGTTTGCATTTCATTAGATAACAATAGCATAATCTAAGATCACTGAGAAATACACAATCACAAGAGACACAGCATTTATCCTGGGAAATCCTCTAGGGGAAGAAAACCCAACAAAACTTCCTTAATATAGATAGCCAATACAATGCCAAGAGATCTCTTATGCTAATACAGAAATTCCTCTCCTAGATATGCGTCACTCTCTCTCTCCTTTGTTGGTAACATATCAGAACTTGTCTCTCAAACTGAGCAAGTGAGTTTTGTCTAAGTGAGGCACTAGCCTCCTTTATTTATACAAGTCTGGAACGTGTGAAGTGTCTCTTCACTGGCAGGGCCAACTTCTCAAACTTTGTGGGTAAACCCACCTTTATTATATTTCTAGGTCTCTTTAATAACTGTTGGGGCTAACTTCTTATTCTTCCTATTACAATTGTCTTTTGACCAATCCGCAAAAGGGGATTTGTTCCTATTACAATAACCGACATGATCAATCCACAATGGGGATTGATCCTATGAATACTATATCAATAATAATAAGAATACTCTTTGCAGTTACATTATTTCAACAATATCTCAATGGAGTCACAAGATGAGCTCAAGGCTCACCAAAGGATGGAAAAGGATAAGGGAAAAGTGGGTTCTGGGAAGGTGGATTCGTCAGATGAGCTTCAAGATGATCTCATCAAGGAAGGTGGAAAGGGAACGTCCCTTGGGTGGATTCACCAAGAAAGCTAAGGGAAAGGATTTGGGATATCTTGCCAAAGTGTCGTTAGGGTTCTGAAGAGGATTGAAAATCCTCCTTGACAACAGCGCTAAAATGTTATAGCACAGGTTGTAGGTTGGGAAAATCCCAACCCAACCACAAAATCAAGTGCTACAACTAGGGAATCCTACACCCAATTTCACCTCGATGTAGGTCCCGCGCTTCAAGGGTGGCTAAGGTCACTCCTAGGAGGTGATCCCAATGACCCTAGGGGAATTAGATGGAGATGGATGGAGATGAAAGTGAAACCCCTAGAAGTCAAGTCTAAGTGGAGTGAAATGGGAAAAAATATGCCTTGTAAACCCAACAAACGTTGCCTCAAATATGTAGTACTTCTTCGAATGATTGTACCTGCCCAAGACACAAGAAAATCCCACTTGCAATGTATGGTGTGAGTTGGATCAGCGAGTTAAGATTGTTGTCCCTATTATGCAGCAATTATGACAGCAGTAAAACAATATCTAAATCAGCATATAAAGATCTAACTTAGTTAAACAAATCAGCATTAAGGCTAGCAAATAAATATGAGCTTAAAATGGCACTTAAGAGGCAAGAAACGATGACTGCCATAACATGTATTTTATGCAGAAATTTGCAGCCTTATGGCTGTATCTTTCAGTCACTTATATCAGCAAATAATACCATAAAAAAATGCCAACAATTAGCTTAAAAAGTGCACCCTAGTTTGTATAGTAGGTGAGAAAATTTTAGGGATATTCTTAGCGTTAGTTTGTGAGATATTAGCGATCCAGGGTCAGGGTTTTATGCATCATTATGGCTATAGGAAACAAGTTAGTACAGAAAGTAAAGTATTGGGAGAAGAAGGACCCCTCAATGAGGCACGAGAGCTCAAGGGTCAAGGAACACTTCTCTAAAATATGGACTTGAAACTAGAAAAAAATTCATGTTTCCCTAGGAAACAAATTTATATCTCCAATGCAATAAATACAAGACTAGTGCCTTTAAATAAGGGTTAATGGAGTCAAGAAAAATGAACTATATATTCTACCTCCTTGCGGGTGTAAACCCTCTTACTCCCCAAGGAAAGTATCTCTAGTTAGGGTTTGAATATTGAGGGGTGTAAATCCTCTTACTTCCTCAAACAAACCCTTGCAACATCAATAAACTTCAAGCAATAAATGATGAAGACTAGAGTGGGGTTGTAAATTCTCTTACTTCCCACCTAGATCCTAGCACAATAATCCTTGACTTGAAACAAATGATAGAATAAAAGTAAAATCCATACCAAATCAAGAAGATGCTAAGATAATCCACCACAAAA
>ML813063.1:0-28787 GCA_009831015.1 Picea engelmannii
GTTGTTTGAAATTAATTAAGCAATTATAGTGACCAACAATAACAGGATCATCACCAGCTAATGCACATTAGCGTTTGTATCATCACCATACTGGTGCATTACCCATGATTCCCTAATCGCCTCCTCACTTCACTCTATTTATGGTAGTTAACGGAAGATTGGTAGACTAGTTAACTTAGCTAGGTGGCAGTTCACTCCCGTAATTGCCTTAGAGACTAGACTAGGTGGCAGTTCACCCCCGTAACTGCCTTAGAGACTAGACTAGGTGGCAGTTTACTCTCGTAACTACTGGTGTGTGTCCAGATCACTCTATACCACCACTATGGCGCATTGGATTCCCCTCCAGTGCACATTGGTTGAGTTATTCACAGTATATAATGTGTAAATTATTCATTATTGATTAGGGTTAATGCGAATTCTTCTATTCTTTCTCTCTTGCTTCTTCTTTCTCAATCTATCTCTGCAAATGTGTGTGGTATTTTTTATCTAGATTTATTTTGTGCAGGTTCAACACATTTACATGGTCTTAGAGCTAACATACTGCTAAGAAAAATCTACACCAATTTTTTTGCAGGTACCAAATATTGAAGACAACGGAAAAATGGAATTCCCAAAATAATTCATTTTTACACCTTACAATTACTTTGCATGGAAGGAGAGAATAATCATACATCTTCAAACCAGAGGATTGTATAGGTTAACCTTGAATACATACATAGAACTGACATCAGCCATAGAAAAATCCAAGTATCTAAATCGAATGGATGAAGCATTCAGAACAATTTGCAGTCTCATCTCTCCCGATCTCCTTTTTCACATATCTTCCTGTAAAACCACTAATGAAGCCTGGACCAACTTGGAAGGGATTTTGGAAAACAAGATGAGATAATGGGACACATGCTCGAGGTGGAATTCCTCACATTGGATCCAAAAAGCTTTGACAATATCCAAGTTTTCTTTACAAAATTAAAGGATTTACTATCGCAACTCAAATCTTGCGAGGTTGATAAATTCAAGGAGGATAAAAAAATGGTTCTCACCATTATCTCCAAACTTGGTCCTGAATTCTCTGTGTTTGTATCCACATTTCATTCTATCAAATCACCTCTAGAGCCACCTAGAAGATGCCTTCTCTTGAGGAATTTATTGAATCCCTGACACAAGAGAAAACCAATCTCATCAACATAAGAAAAATCAAAGGCCCAAAGGTGCATGCACTTACTGTGCAATATGGAAGCCATCAAATATCATAAATCTAAATATAAATACAAAATGAAATCTCATGCAAATCTGAAGAAGGAAGGGTACTCAAAACCCTTCACCGATGCCTCCGGATCCAAAGGTGGAAAGGGAAGAAAAGGGGAGAAATGCACATACTGCCATAAAGGATTCCATCTAGAATCCACATGCATGCAGAAAAAAATTGATATAATGACTCAAATACTTCAACAAAACAACCTTGGAGATCACATCCCCGAGGGTGCCAAGAAGAAGAAGCCAGAAGATCATAATCCCAAGAAAGGAAATTCTATCCTTGCCTTGATTTCCATCAACTCCTCTCTTGATGCTTGGATCATAGATTTAGAAGCATCACATCACATGGATGCCACAAAAGTAGTCTATTCTTCATTGGATGCATGCAAAGGTCCTCATATTTTTATGGGGGACAACTCTCCAGTCGAGGTCACCAACAAAGGAAGGATTGAACTCACCAACAGAAGCTTCGAGAATGTGCTGGACATTCCCAAACTTTCTGTCAATCTTCTCTCCATGTATCAGATGAAAAATTATAGCACCAGAAAGAAAGTCATATTCACACCAAATGTAGTGGACATCTATGACATGCAAACCAATTCCAGGGTTGCTACTGGTGAGGTAAATCATCAATCTAGATTGTATACATTTTCTGAATTTATTGAACCATATTTTGCTTTACTGCTTACCCATGCTGATGAAAGTAGTAGGATATGGCATGAAAGGTTCAAACATTTAAATTTCATATATATGCAACAAATTAGAAATCAAATATTGGTTGTTGGTATACCAGACATCCATTTCTCCAAAGGAATCTGTGAGGGATGTGTTCTTGGAAAACACCCTCAAGAGAAATTCCACAAAGGAAAGGCTCAGAGAGCTTCCACTCTTTTAGATCTGATCCATAGTGACCTCATGGGTCCTTTTCTGCATCCATCAATCAACAAAGAGATGTTTTTTCTCATTTTTGTTGATTATTTCTCACGTTTCACATGGATTTACTTTCTTAGGAAAAAAATTGAGGTCTTTCAACACCTCAAAGATTTCAAAGCCCTGGTTGAGACACAGTCTGAAAAGAAAATCAAAGTCCTTCAAACTGATAACGGGGGAGAGTATGTCAATCATGAGATCCAGAATCTTTGTCATGAGACAGGGATTCAGTTGCAACACATAGTTCCCTATACTCCACAACAAAATGGAGTTGCTGAGAGGAAAAACAGATCTCTAAAAGAGATGGCATCTTGCATGTTACATGCAAAGTCACTACCACAAAGACTATGGGCCGAAGCAATAAATTGTGGAACCTACATCTAAAACAGATCTCCCCATAGATTTGTGAAGGATTAGACCCCCTACGAGGCTTGGAGCGGCCTCAAACCGGAAGTGACTCACTTTCATATTTTTGGTTCACGTGCGTGGGCCCAAATTTCCTCTGAAACGAGGAAGGCACTTGATCCACATAGCACTAAGTGTATTTTTGTTGGAAACCCTGACGATGTGAAGGTATATAGACTTATTGATATTTCCTTGGACCAACTCATCATTGATCGAAGTTTCCAATTCAAGGAAAGTGTCTCACATGTACCTCAACAACCACATGCTGACACCTTCATTCTTCCACTTGTCCGAGATTATGAGCATGCACATGCTAACTCTTCTTCAGAAGAGAGTTTTGATTCAGAGGATTCAGATGATCCAAATACAGAGTTAGTATAGTCATATGTAGAGTTAGAGAATCTAGATGCAGATGCAGAGCCAAAGAAGAGGCCGAAGTGGCCACAAACTACTCTTCAAGATGCAGGGTATCTTGTTGGTGATCCATTCGATACTAGGATGACTCAATCTGATTTTGTTGAGCCTCCTATTGCACTCACTGCCACTGAACCATTTCCCTCCCAAATTTTTTTCTTGGTTCAGTCTTCATATCCACAATCTTATGGCGAGGTTGTTGTAAATCCCTTTTTGGGAATCCGCCATGCAGGAGGAGTACAACTCCCTCCTCGAGAACCAGACTTGGGATCTGGTTCCCCTTCCTTCTAGAAGGAAACTTGTCATATGAAAATGGGTCTATAGGACCAAGAGCGCAACAAATGTGCATATTAGCAGATACAAAGCCGGTCTTTTTTCCAAAGGCTTTCATCAGGTGCATGGCATTGACTACGATGAGACCTTCGATCTAGTAGCAAATATGGATTCCATACATTTGGCACTTGAAATTACGGTGACCAAGGGATGGGAAGTCCATAGGATGGACATGAATAATGCCTTTCTTCACGATGATATCTCTAAGGAGATCTATATGGAGCAACCCTAGGGATTTATGAAGGATTCATATTTGTTCTGTAGACTGAAGAAATCTCTTTATGGCCTCAAGAAGGCTCCAAGGGCATGGTATGCCAAAATGGACTCTTAGTACCTGTTGTCACAGAAATTTGTACATTGTAAATTAGACCCGAATGTCTACTGCTCAGGATGACCAATTCAATTCTACTCTTAGTTCTGCATGTTGATGATTTGTTGATCATTGATTGCTCGACTTCAGTGATTGTTGCAGTCAAGAGGATTCTTCATGACATGTTTTTGATGACGGACATGGGTCCGTTACACTTCTTCCTTAGACTCGAGATCAGTTAGGATGCATTAGGCATCTAACTATCTCAGGCCAAGTATGCACAAGATCTCCTTGAGAGATTTCACATGACAGACTGCAAGTCTGCTCCAACTCCTTTCCTATTAGGAGTCAAACTTGAGGATGGAGGGGATACTCCACTGGTTGAAAATACACTACACAGACAACTAGTGGGTAGCTTGTTGTATTTCACACACTCCAGAACAAACCTCTCCTATGCAGTTGGCGCAGTTTCCAGGTTCATGCAGGATCCACATGAGCTACATTGGAAGGATGCAAAGCATATCATTCGACACATACATGGCACCATTACCTTTGAGATTCATTATGCAACAAAATCTACATTGTATCTCATCAGGTTCACTGATTCTGATTGGGATGACAATAGCACTTATCACAACTCCACATATGGTTACTCACTAGGTCTTGGTTTCGAGCCTATCTATTGGTTGAGAAAGAAGCAAGATGCCATTTCTCTATCTTCATCTAAGGCAGAGTACAGAGGGGTAGATAACATAACCATTCAGGATATTTGGCTACAACATTTTTTCACTGAGTTGGGAATTCAAATTCATCAGTCGATCATCATCTGGTGTGACAACCAAAGCACTTAGAAGTTCTGCAGAGATCTAGTTCAGAGGAAGCGGATGAAGCACATTGAGATCCACATGCACTACTTCCAGGACTTAGTACACGAGGGGATCATTGACCTATAGTTCCGTCCTTCAACAAAACATACAACAAACATCTTCAACAAGACCTTCACTGAGCAGAAGTTCCATTCTCTGGGAAGTCATCTTGGAGTGAAGGACACAATTCCCTAGCAACTGTAGTTCTTCTTTTTACATACATTGTACCTTGAGGGGGGGTTTTCCCATGAGGTTTTCCCTCTTTAATCACTTTATTTCAATGTATCTTTTGTATTTGGGTACCTAACATGGCCTCATTGCCAGAACCCATTCTTTATTTTCACCATAGTGATGTTTAGGGGGGATGTTGGAGTTACTTCACACACACCTAGGATTTATTTTTCCCAAGGTTTTTCCTCGTTTATTAGCCATTTTTAGTCATTATCTAGTCTCCTATATTATAGGAAGAATATTCCTCTAGGGATAATATTCTCTTGAGTTTCCACTTCAGTTTCACTAGTTGAGTGGAGTCTAGATCCTGCATTGGTTTTGTCACCATGCAACATTGGGATCATCACCAGCTAATGTGCATCAGCCTTGGTATCATCAACAGACTGGCACATTACACATGATTCTTGATCTTCTCCTCACTTCACTCTATTTTAGTCAGTTAACTGAAGACTGGTAGACTAGTTAACTCAATTAGGTGGTAGTTCACTCCCATAACTTCCTGAGAGACTAGACTAGGTGGCAGTTTACTCCCATAACTATTGGTGTGTGTCCATATCACTCTAGAACACCACTATGGCGCATTGGATTCTCCTCCAGTGCACATTGGTTGAGTTATACAAAGTATATCATGTGTAAATTATTCATTATTCATTACAGTTAATGATAATTCTTCCATTCTTTCTCTCTTGCTTCTTTTTTCTCAATTTCTCTTTGCAAATGTGTGTGGTATTTTCTAGCTAGATCTATTTTGTGTAGGTTCAACACATTTATAGCATGAGGGTATCAAAACTTTAAAACTCAACATCATAATCAAACCATTAATCCAATAACATAAATCTGTATGAAATCTCTTTATATGGACACATATTTCCAACCCAACAAACAGAATTCAAACCCATCATCAACACTGCCTGCTTTTGAAACCAATAAAGGAATGTATTATATCATTGTGGGTTCAAAACTCAGGTGAGAGCACAATAAGGCTATTAAGTCGGGGTTTCAAATCCAACTTCGGCTTTAGAAAAAAAGAAGATCCATTATGGACATATGGAACTTTGAATTCGGAGTTGACGAGACTATAGGGAGGCATAAAAATCAAATGGAAGAGATTAGAATGAATATATGTGACTTCAACTCGAGCATTTAAAAATCCCATCTCCATAACTAAAAATTTTAATCAGTGAAATATTCTTCTACAACCAAGCCTTTATCAACCATACATTCAGAACTTCAATGAAAAAGGATTTTGTTACGAGACTACCAGGTCAAGGTTTCAAACCCAACCTCTAGATTAGCAAAAAATGTTTGTATGAAGCTTCAAACTCAGAGCTAACAAAACTCTAAACAAAACGTGTAAGGCATATCAATTCAAGTGTTGACTAGTAAAGCATCGAGGGTTATTGGTTTTAACTCTCTGAAATATATACAACAAACCCACAAGAATTCCTTTAGTTACTCATAACAAAAACTATTAAAAACTTAATTATTCAACCAGAATGTCATTTATCAGACTTCATTGGTGGAAAACACAGATAATAGGAAGACAATTCGAACCCAGGTGGATTTTTCTTATAAACTCAAATGGGTTATTTCCAACATATGTCAAATTGATAATTTTGCAACAAAAAAGATGGAAAGTGAGTAAATGAATGCTACAGATATTTATTTCAAATTTTTTTCAAAAGAATGAGAGAACAAGAGAGAGAAACATACTCAAAACCAGTCCAAACAGAGCCACCATAAATTATAATTGTAGAGAAATAATATATTTGATGGATAAATGAGTTGATGTTTGCATACCTCTAACCAAGTGCTTAAATACTCACAAAACAGGTGTAGATGGTTATCAAACCACCAGGGCCGAGATTTCTTACTAGGTTCGAACTGTAACTTCTCCCAAGAGAAATGAAAAATGATATGTTGAACTTTGAAAATGAGCATAGTATACAGAAGATGATGGGTTAATGCCCACGTCCTTGTGAATTGAATTCATGGAAAGCCTCACGTTAACCTAAATTCACATGCTAGCAAAACCATTTCCATGTCATATTTCCACTTTCCAACAAGTGCCATGATAGCCAACCAAAAACAAGAACGAGTTCCAAGTATGTAGGAGGGTCATGCGCCATATCCATGCATATCACATCACAACTGTTATATCATCATACCCATTGACTAATGACCCATATCAACATCCAAGGTTTGTACGTCATTAAACCACATTTATATCGTATACCAAACTCAATCCATTCATATATGTTGATTTGTGCACCCAACATATAACATATACCAAAGGTTGAATGGAAAACTTGAGCAACACTTCAAATCATTGAACCAAAGATCATATACATATACCACATGTTATATGGATTTTGATACTCCAACCTTTAAATTATATCATACAACACACCATTGTAACATGAATATCGAAATAATCATTAATCATATGGCATACAATATATGTTTGTTGCTATGTATCCATTGTTACTTGTAATATATGCCTTTGAATTCTAGACATGGAATGTGATGAAACATAGGAGAATATGACAAGCATTTTAAATCAGAACATTCATTCTTTATGGTTATAACACATAAATGCCCCAAAGGCATAATCATAATGTAATGACACTTCATGAGCATAGGTGTATGCACTGTGAAGAACCTTTTAAAATTTTATGAACATAGACTCAATATTTCACATGCAACCAAGTTAAAGTAGACCTCATAATCAAGTTGGAGAAATGAAAATATCATCATGCATATCATAAATGTAGATTATCCTTTGAACATTTTATGCATGTGTTGTCATATTAGGAAAAATTGAAAATAAACTCTTCAATTGTTTTCTCTTCTAATGGGTCCTACCTACTAATTATATTTATCATAATAAGTTTTTTAGTATGTCTTGCAACCATTTGCAGGCTATATAACTAGTGGCGAGTTTTCGAGTCAACACACCCATGTTGCAACAAGTTGTTTTCATTGAAATTCTATTGGCCGCATTCTATCAAAAAAAAGAGAGGAATCATCAAATATAAAAACTATAGACTCTTTTAAAAAAAATAAAATTAATATAGGCACCATTTCTCTATAAATTAATAGAAGCATTGTTTCACTATTAATTAATAGAAGCACCAGTTCTCTATAAATTAATAGAAGCATTGATGCTCTATAAATTAATAGAAGCATCGATGCACTATTAATTAATTGAGGCACCGATGCTATATACATCAATAGAAGCAATAGGGCCTCATTACTTTTTATTGTGCACTGCCGAACATGTAAACAAAGTTACTTTTGTTTTAAACTCTGTGGTGTTATTGATAGGAATATGTGCATCGATGCACTATTCCTGTACAGTGCACATCACGAACCGTATAAGCGTTTTTTTAAAAGAAAAATGACAGCTAAAGTGTAATATCCCCCGATAGAGCCCCAGTTATATTATGAATTGTAATCATGTTTTGTAGGTTGGTGAGTCGAGTATTAATAAGTTGGTGGGCTTATGTGCTTATTAGGCTGGAGAGCCTAAGTGTTAAAGGCCAGGAGCCTATTTTTGTATATGTAATTATGCAGAACATTAATAAAGATTAACCATCGCTGTGTGTAGACCTTCCATGAACCTCCGAGCCTTAGACCGCGCTGCTCATCACTCTCAACAGTAGGTCACCCCCAAGCTAGGACTATGCTCCAATGGGCAAGGGAATCTTAGGCTAGGCAAGATCAACATGAAGACACATAGTTTATGAGGATGGATTCTCTCCCAGGAGCCACTTATCCCCACTGCTCACAAAATCTCATTCCCCACATGCATGTCTCACCCCAGGAGTATACACCTTCACTGTCACCTAGACAATCATTCGGCTGCTAAACCTCCCTTGCCTTGGGCGTCAGCCGCAGGCCAGACCAGAATTCTCCGAGCTCTGTGGCAGCTAAAGGACCCCTTCTAGGAGTTCTCACTTCCTCCACACACTCTATCACCTGGAGAGAGTCACTCACAGGCTTGACAACCCGCTTCTTTAACCACAACCACCTCTCGCACCTAGAGAGAGTGTTGCACACATGCCTGACAACCTGCTTCTTCAGCTTCATTCCAGCACAAGGAGGACAAAAGTAAGGCTCAACAAGGAACATATGACGGTATCCAATCACACTCAACCAAGGGACTGCATGGCCACAACAACCCATACTTAAAACACACACGACATAGGCAATTACGGTATGCTCAGGTTTCACAAAAGACAACAACCCAAACAGTTAAGCACAAACTCATATTTGTAGTGTGGATAAACCTCGGTTCACATGACACACAGGTTAGATTTTCCCTCTCGACTGGTTTCTCATGTGCATGGTTAGGCAGAGGTCCAACACAGAGGTAAAACAAGTATAGACTGAGGATGCATCAACTTCTCAGAAAAACATCACAGGATGGCCTCACGTTTTCGGGTTTCAGATGTGTACGTGAATATTGAAAAGGTCAAATACAAAGGCTACAAGATTCATAGGAATACACTGGTCGAATTATGGTTCTCGTTATCAGGAATGCGTGATAAGAAAATTAAGCAGAGGTCGATCACATAGGTAAAGCGATTTAGACAGTGGATGGAAGAATGGAGGACGAACCCCCATCACAACTCAATTCTTGCATTAAATTGCATGTGCCTGGGCTGAAACATGTCGCCCATGAAGCTGTATGAACTCCATCAAGTATGCGTTCCCTTTTTCACACGTTGGAGCTGCATACAAAGCTTTTCTCACAATCTTCTGTCCACTGAAATTTCTGCTCTTTCCTTTGCAAGGAAGGACTGGGAGGAGTCCTCAGTCAAAATGGATTCGTAATTTGTTATGAATCCAGGAAGTTGAAAGAGCATGAAAAGAACTATACAACTCATGATTTGGAGTTGGCATCCATAATACACGCTCTAAAGAAATGGAGGCATTACCTCATGGGAAGGAGGTTCGAACTGAGGACATACCATAACGATTTGAAGTATTTGTTTGATCATCCAACCTTGAATGCTAGAAAAAGTAGGAGGCTGGAGTTTCTCTGTGAGTACGATTTTGATATCAAGCATATCAAAGGGAAGGAGAATAAAGTGGTTGATGCACTCAGTAGGAGAGTGCATGAATTACATGCTACAACCATTATCATGTACCGAACTGATATTAAAAGCAGAATTTTGGAGGCTGCAAATATAGATTTGCCGTACAAGGATTTGGTAGCAAAACTACAACAGGGTGAGATGCCACAGAAAGTGGAAAATTATAAATTGGAAGCTGATGGAACACTTCTGTACAAGAAAAAATTTTATGTACCTAATGTCCAGGACTTGAAACTTACGATTTTGAATGAAATACATAATGTGCCTTATGCAGGGCACCCTGGATATCATAAGACTATGGCAGCAATCAAGAGCCATTACTTTTGGCCAGGTTTGAAGAAAGAGATTTTTGAATACATTGACATATGTATGGAGTGTCAGAAGGTTAAAGCTGAGCATAAACACCCAACAAGGTTGCTACATCCTTTACCCATTCCTCAATGGAAGTGGGAAGTGGTGACAATGGATTTCATCATGGGATTGCACAGAATAGGCAAGCAACATGATTCAATCATGGTGGTAGTGGAAAATATTACGAAAGCTGCCCATTTTATTCCATTAAAGACTACTCACAAGGCAACGGATGTTGCCGACATCTTTATGAAGGAAGTGGCAGGATTGCATGGAATTCCCAAGACAATTGTGTCTGACAGAGACCCGAAATTTACCTCAAATTTCTGGAAAGGGTTATTCAAGGGGTTCAAAATGAATTTGAACTTCAGTACAACCTATCATCCCGAGTCGGATGGGAAAACAGAGCGGGTGAATCGAGTGATAGAAGACATACTAAGGATGTATGTTACAGACAAACCTTCGAAATGGGAAGACTACATACATTTGGTATAATTCACCTACAACAATGGGTATCAAGCATCGTTGAAGATGAGCCCATTTGAAGCACTTTATGGAAAAAAGTGTAATACTCCAGTAAGCTGGGATAATCCAACTGATAGGGCAGTAATTGGGCTAGAGTTTCTCAAGGAAATGGAAGAACAAATGCTAAAAATTAAGCAGAATTTGAAAGCTGCCCAAGACAGAAAGAAAATTTATGCTGATAAGAACAGAACCCACAGGGTGTTTAAGACCATGTTTTCCTGAAAGTAAAAGCGAATAGAAGTTCCCTGAAGCTGGGAAGCTGCTCCAAGTTGGCAGCCCGATTTTGTGGGCCATTTTAAATCCTAGAAAGGATTGGGCCAGTTTCATATATGCTTTCATTACCTGCATCCATGAATGTACATAATGCGTTTCATGTTTCATTGCTTAAGAAATATACACCTGATGCCAATCATGTTATCGATTGGAATGTGATTCAGGTGGAGCAAGATGGTATCTTGCAAGTGCATCCTGTGCGCATATTGGATCGGAAAAGAAAACAACTCTGGAATTGATCCATAGGGCTTGTAAAGGTCCAGTGGACCTGGTACGGTCCTGAGGATGCAACATGGGAGCATGGGGATGCTATGAGGGAAAAATACCCGCATATTTTTGAAGATTTTGAAAATCTTGTTGATGCTGTGTAAAGAGTTGCACTGAGGATAGTGAAAAAATAAGGGGAGGGGATTGTAATATCCCTCGGTAGAGCCCCAGTTATATTATGAATTGTAATCATTTTTTGTAGGCTGGTGAGTCGAGTATTGATAAGTTGGTGGGCTTATGTGCTTATTAGGCTAGAGAGCCTAAGTGTTAAAGGCCAGGAGCTTGTTTTTGTATATGTGATTATGTAGAACATTAATAAAGATTAAACATAGTTGTGTGCCGACTGACCATGAAGAAAGAGTGATGGGGGACTAAGATTCCACAGAATGGGTAAGGGAAAAAGGGACGAAAGGTTGGAAGAGGGGCTAATCTTGAGGGCTTAAGTCCTTGGGAATAATAATTTATTATTATTCCAAAGTGGTGTGAAAGGTATGATTTTATCCTAATTCATGGGAGAGGCAACACATGCAGCTCCAATGTGTGCAAAAGGGAACACATACTTGATGTAGTGCATGCAACTTCATGGGCAACATGTGTCAGCCCAGGCACATGAAATTTAACCCAAGAATTGAGCCGTGATGGGGGTTCGTCCTCCATTCTTCTGTCTGCTGTCTGAACCGTGTTACCTCTGTGATCAACCTCTGCTTAATTTTCTTGTCACACATTCCTGATAACGAGAACCAGAAGTCGACCAGTGTATTCCTGTGAATCCCGTGGCCTCTGTATTTGACCTTTGCAATATTCACGTACACATCTGAAACCCAAAACCATGAGGTTATCCTGTGATGTTTTCTTGAGAAGCCGACGCATCCTCAGTCTGTATCCATTTTACCTCTGCATTGGACCTCTGCCTAACCACACACATATGAGAAACCAGTCGGGAGGGAAAGGCTGACCTGTGTGTCCTGTGAACCCAGGTTTATCCACACTGCAAATCCAAGTTCATGCTTAACTGTTTGGGTTGTTGTATTCTGTGAAACCTGAGCATACCATAATTTCCTATGCCGTGTGTGTTTTAAATGTGGGATATTGTGGCCATGCAGTCCCTTGGCTGAGTGTGATGGGCTACCGTCATCTATTCCTTGATGAGCCTTATTGTTGTCCTCCTTGTGCTGGAACGAAGCTGAAGAAGTAGGTTGTCAGGCTTGTGTGCAACACTCTCTCCAGGTGAGAGAGGTGGTTGTGGTTGAAGAAGCAGGTTTTCAAGCCTATGAGTGACTCTCTCTAGGTGAGAGAGTGCACAGAGGAAGTGAGAAATCTTGGAAGGGGTCCTGTAGCTGCCACAGAGCTCGGAGAATTCCGGTCCGACTTGTTGCTGAAGCCCAAGGAAAGGGAGGTTTAGCAACCAAAGGACTGTCTGAGTGAAAGTGAAGGTGTATACTCTTGGGGTGGGACAAACATGTGGGGAATGAGAGTCTGTGAGCAGTGGGCATAAGTGGCTCTTGGGAGAGAATCCATCCTCATAAACTGTGTGTCTTCCTATTGACCTTGTCTAGCCTAGGATTCCCTTGCTCGATGGAGCTTAGTCCCAGCTCGGGGGTGACCTATTGCTGAGAGTGATGAGCAATGCGGTCTAAGGCTGAGAGGTTCGTGGAAGGTCTGCACGTAGTTGGTGGTGTTATGCCAGTTTAAAAGATAAGTATTATTATGTACTTAATTTATATGTGATGCATGTCTGTGTCTTGAAATGTATCATGTATTCCGTTGCAAGTTTGAATTGATGTTAATTCTATTTAAGTCTGTATGACAACAATAACTCCATGTTAAATCTGTTAATTTGATTTAATGCATATTATATTTATGATATTGTTCCGTGTAGTAGCATTTCCCGGTAGTGGGGTTGATGGCTGGGGACGTTACATAAAGGGTTTTGGATCTAATGCAATGAGTGATCGTATTGAAACAGATACTGAATTCCCCATGTACAAGTAAAGAAACAATATACCTTTTTTTTTTTTTTAAATCTACTTGTGAAATATAGAGAGGAAAACCAAGAGAAACCAATAGGAAGCTAGGGCTTCTAATACTAAATGTCACTGTGAAACCCATTTTTTTTTATAATGCATTGAAATTTGTTTTAATCAAATAGGGGAAAGATTGAGATGATGGCGACAAAAAATCACATACTTGAATTTTCTCCTTTGCAAATTTGCCTCTTCAAAAATATCTACCCACTCCAAAGACTTTGCTCGTAAATATCTCTTGCACAAATATCCCCTCTAAAGTTTTTCAAAAGAATGAAACAATGATTAGGGTTTTCATTTATAAACTCATACATTTTGAAAATATAAAATTTTGGCTCATTTTTTCGCTGTATATTTTGGCGCATTGATTCAGATTGGTAATTTTTTTTTTTACCTTTTAACGGTGCACCCGACAATAAGATGCATAAGTGTGTTTTTTTACTCGAACACACCAGGGCTATATTGATTTTTAAGAGCACCGTGGAAGGTTTATGATTTTTAAATTAATTTCTTTTGTTTAAAAATAAATTATTTCAGTGCATTTGTTATATGAGAACTGGTGCACTTTGTTAATGGGGGAGCACCTGTGCGCTTTGTTATTGGTGGAGCACCAGTTCGCTTTGTTATTGGGGGAGCATCGATGAGATTTGTTATTGGTGGAGCACCAATGCACTTTGTTATTAGGGAGAACAATAATATGCTTTGCTATTGGGTAAACACTGGTGCACTTTGTTATTGGGAAAGCACCGATGCGCTTTGTTATTGGGGAGCACCATGATGCATTTTATTTCTGATAAAATAAATAACAATATTTTAGTATTTTGTATTAATAACAGTTATTGGTGTGCTTTATTTGTTAGGCACCACAACATTATTTTTTGTAAGAGCACATGTGTGCATGGTCGACTTAGGAGCATCTATGTTGTTGATAGGAACATGCACATTGGTGTGCTATCCCTGTACAATGCACACTGCGAATCGTAGAAGAATTGTTTTAAAAGAAAACTAATAGTGACAAGGATTAGGATCCAATGCAATGAGTGATCCCATTGCAACAGATACCAAATACCCCATATACAAGTAAAGAAACCCTATAAAAATCTATTTCTTAAAAAAAAAAAATCTACTTGTGAAATATAGAGAGGAAGACCAAGAGAAACAACGGGGAAGCTAGGACTTCCAATATTGAATGCAACTGTGAAACCCTTTTATTTTTTTATAATGCATTGAAATTTGTTTAAATCAAATAGAAGAAATATTGAGATGATGAATAGAATAAAATCACATACCTGGAATTTCTCCTTCACAAATTTGTATAAAAATTTGGCTCTTCAAAAAAATCTACCCACTCCAAAGACTTGCTCGTAAATATCTCTTGCACAAATCTTCCCTCTAAATTTTGGAAAAATAATGAAACAATGATTAGGAATTTCGTTTATAAACAGATACATTTTGAAAATAAAAAAAAATTTGCTCATTTTTTCGTTGTATATTTTGGTGCATTGATTAGATTTGGTAATTTTTTTATTTTACCCTTTAATGGTGTGTCCGACAATAAGATGCACTAATGTGTTTATTGTACCAAAACACATTGAGGCTGTATTTGTTTCTAAGTGCACCATGAGAGACTTATGGTTTTTAAATTAATTAATTTTGTTTAAAAGTCAATTGTTTTGGTGCATTTGTTATATGAGCACCGATGCACTTTGTTATTGGGTAGAGCACCGATGAACTTTTTTTTTATTGCGGGTGCACTAGTGCACTTTGTTATTGGTGAGAGCACTGTTGTGCTTTTTTATTAGGGGTGCACCAGTGCGCTTTGTTATTGGGGAGCACCATGATGTATTTTATTTCTTATAAAATAAAATAAAAATATTTTAGTGTTTTATATTAATAGTGGTTATCTGTGTGCTTTATTTGTTAAGCATGGGGGCATTATGTTTTGGAGAAGTGGTGCACCTTGTTATTGGGAGAGAATGGTTGTGCTTTTTTATTGAGGGAGAACTTGTGCACTTCATTATTGGGGTAGAACCGATGCACGTTTTTTTGGGAGCATTTCTATGCATTTTATTTCTTATAGAATAAAAACAATATTTTAGTATTTTATATTAATAACAGTTATCAGTGAACTTTATTTATTAAGCACATGGGTGTTATATTTTGTAAGAGCACTAGTGCGCATGGTCGAGTTAGGAGCACTAGTGCGCATGGTCGAGTTAGGAGCACCAATGTGCATGTTAGAATTAGGATCATTGGTGCACACGATCGACTTAGGAGCACTGATGTTAAAACCTATGCTCACCTGCCTCCGCTATAAACATATAAGGAATACCTTTTTCGGGAGAGGGGGGGGGGGGTTCCATACAAAAATTAGCTAGAAGGTGTTCTCCATGTAGTGTATCCACGCCAATAGGCCCCCACCATTAAAGATGAAATTGATAAATTGAAAAAGGCGGGCTTCATTTACCCTATTGCCTACACTTCATGGGTATCTAACCCAGTCCAAGTCATGAAGAAGCAAGGCACCATCCGTGTCTACACCGATTTCTATGATCTAAATAAAGCACGGCCCAAAGAAAACTATCCCACACCATTCATTGATCATATTATTAATGAGTGCGCAGGCCATGAGGTATTATCATTCATGGATGGATTCTCAAGCTATAACCATATTTGTATTTAGCCATATGACCAACACAAAACAACCTTCACCACTCCCTAGGGTACCTTTGTGTACATAGTTATGCTGTTTGGACTAAAAAATGTTGAAAACACATTCCAACATGTCACGTCATACTGATTTCATGATTTTTCCCATCTCATTCTATATTATCTTGATGACCTCATTGCTCATTCCAAGAAAATGTCGCAACATTTAGAGGACTTGTGAACCGTCTTCTTTAGATTTTGCAAGTATAACATACAAATGAATCCCATCAAGTGTGTCTTTTATGTGCCTACAGGTTAGATTTTTCAGTTCATGATCTCTAAATTTTGCATCACTATTGATCCTCTTAAGGTTCAAGCCATTTTTGAACTCCCCCCCCTCCTGCAATTTATGCCAATTGTAGATCCTTGAGGGGAAATCCAACTTCTTACGTTAGTTTGTTTCAGAATATGCCACCACTTCCCACAGGTTCTTGTTCTTATTACATTTCGATATTCCATTTGTATGGGATGGTGAAGCTCAATGATCCTTTGATACACTCAAAGGGGCCCTTTTCTCAGAACCCTTGATTAATCCCCCAGAATTTGAAAAGGATTTCATCCTCTACATTTACGCTTCAGACTTTGTTGTCATTGGAGTCTTATTTAAGGATGGGATCGATGTATGTGATCACGTCATATACTATGTGAGTAAGAACCTCTCTGTACCCTCCTTGTCCTATTTGGGTGATGAGAATTTGGCCTTGGTTGTCGTCTTCTCTGTTAAAAAATCGAGTCATCACATCTTAATTCACAAAGCCAAGGTTATCACCAAATCTAACCCTATGTACTTCCTATTGAGCCGATGGGTCATTAATTGGAAGTATGCTCAATGGATTTTCATCCTCCAAGAGTTTGACCTAGAACTTGTGACCCTAAAAAGTAAGAAATCCTTAGCCCTCGCTGAGTTCATCTCCAAATTTCCAACTCGTCTGCTCGACCTACCCTTGAATGATGACCTACCAAATGATAACTTGTTTGACATACCCATCGATGATCCTTGGTATGGAAATATTCTCACTTCTGAAACCAAAAAGTTCACTCCCCACTTGAACCATGATGACCGGTTAAAAATACACCACCAATCCCCCTGCTACCTCCTCATCAAAGATAATGTCTATCCAGAAGGAACTAATACCTTTTTGCATCTTTGTCTCACACATAAATAAGTGGAGTAGGTCCTGAATTATTGCCATAAAGGTTCTTGCAGTGGTCATCTTTCAGGGATGGAAACTACCCAAAAAATCATGTGTGCAGGTTATTTTTTGCCTACTCTCTTCATTGATTGCATTAAGGAAGTTAAGTGTAGTATTAACTATCAACTCCCCCCCCCCCCCNAATGGACCCCACCAATCCCATGGCACCATTTTATCATTGCTGGTCCATTTTGAAAATGGGCCCATGACTTCATGGACCATAACCCACCTTCTTCCAACGACCATAAATACATAATTTTGGTTGTCAACTATTTCACAAAAATGGGTTGAATCCATGCCAATGTTCAATAATATGGAAACTCCTATGGATTGATTATTCTTTAACCATGTGATTTCCTAATTCGATGTCCCAAAAAAATTGGTATCTAACCATGGATGACTATTTGAAGATTAGATATGGGATGAGCTCGCAACCATGTTGGGTTTCTAGGACCAATATTCATCCTCCTACTATCCATAGGGAAATTTCCAAGTCAAGGACGTAAAAACAATCCTCAAAACCATGCTCCAAGGAATAGTTGAAAAAAAAAAAACCAACTAGCACCACATGCTCTTCCCAACCTTATGGGAATATCATACTGCAACAAAGAATTCCACTGGCTTCACATCCTTCCATCTCAGCGATGGCGAATATGAAGCTGTTCCCATAGAATGTCAGATCCCCTCTGTTCATCTAGCCATTGAACTTCTCCCTGACACCACCCCTTTAGAGAAGAGAATCATTTGGAGCAAGTCAATGAAGACCATTGAGTTACACTACAAACCATCAAAATGTATAAGAAGCATACCAAATCCCAGTATGATTGAAAGGTCCACCCCCATTCCTTTCATGAAGGTGGCCTAGTCATGGTATATGACCAAGCCCATGACATCTTAGGTTAGGGTAAATTTGAACCATTATGGTGGGTCCCTTACATTGTCAAACAATATCTGCGTAAGGGGGCATACCTCCTTGAGGGTCCTGAAGGGGAGCTTCTCCCTAACCCTTGTAATGCACTCTACCTTAAGAAATTCTTCCCTTGATAGATTTTCCAGAGTGCTTGTGCATAGTGTACATAGATTAGATAATTTGTTTGCATCAATTTTTGTACAACCTGCATCTCAACAATTGTCTTCTTGCGTCTTTCATATGAACTCTTCATCCCGTTGCTACATTGGTTATGCCGATGGTGCGATTCATCATTCCAAGAATATTGCCTCGACAACTTGGGAATTTTTTACCCCCACACATACCCTCATCCACTCTAGTAGTGTTTGTGTTGAATCTACCATCAAAAACCAAGATGAATATGATGTCATGATTGGTTTGTTAGTTGATTCCTTTGATTATCACACCCGTCACCTTCACGTTTGTTTTGATTCCCAACTTTTCATCATGCAAATGAATGGTTTTTATCACATGTGTAACCCAAGCCTCTTTAGAAAATATCTACAATTTAAGATTTTGGTGTGATCATTTTAATCAATCTCATTCAATTGTGTCCCCAAAAGTCAAAATATATTTGTAGACACCATCATAAATAACATTCTAGATTGGAACTTAGGACATGCATACATATAAGAAGATAACATTTTGAATAAATGTAATCTAGCATGTATACACATTTGTGCATAACACATCATGTATATATATCCATGATAATATGAAAAACAAAACATCACAAAGTTTTATATCATTTTGAGTCCACTACTCTAGATACATCTAGCATGTCCATAGCATGTTAAATACATCAACACTTGGGGGAATGCAAGCCACCCATGCTACTCATTCTCATCATAAGGAGGATCTTGTGCTAGTGGCACCATGTCCCTTGATGAAACATCTTGAACCACTTGACCAATTGTCCCTTCCCTATGTAGAATAAAGCACCACTTAGCTGGTGCCCCTATGCAAGATGCAACATAGTGGTCATCAATCATGTGCCATCTTCACTTTGACACCCTGGTCATAAATTTTTCCATCATGTCTCGAAGATCATCCACTAGTTCATCCCTCCAATCTCAATCAATCTACTCTAATTTTCTTGGATCTACAGAAGCCCCAATCCATCTGCGTGGTTCCTGCCCTACTGTTCTCACCGATGCAATATCTGCAAGTTGCATACAAAAATATCATCATCACCATATACTGACACATCATAATAAATGAAATAAAAAATATAACAAATAAACATGATGTTACTTTACACACCATCGCCCCCCCACGCCTAACCCACTAGTAATGGTAACTTTGGATCCCCTTGATAATTCATACAAGAATAGAGATAAACCTCAATGACTATAGGGAGCTAGTCCCAATGGGAAAATAATTCTACTTGGAATACATTTATGAGCCTGCCACCTCCTCCCCTCCTCGGTAACTGTCCCCACCTCCACATCTAGGGTTCTTGTAGCCACCCATAACAGATACAAACGTGGGGGTAGATTGTCAAAATCCTCTCAAAGGAGAAAGCACACATGACTGTACCAAATGCACAGCCCCCCTAGATGCCCACCTACAAGAGGATAGTTGGAAATTTAGCAATGTTAGTAACATCTGGGCCCACCCAAAGTAGGTTCCATCCTACACCCTCTCAACTAGAAGAATCCACCCACCAAATACTTTATGTAGTGATTGACTGCCTAAAATATAAATCATTGTTATCACTATGACATGTGTCTCTAACCAGTAAATATACACCATATGTATCACAAAGTCTTTAACAATAGCACTAGGGACACAATGTTGACCAAGGAACTCTTCCAAATGCCTCCCATGATGCAGTATTGACTATGTCTCCACCAGAACACCAAAAGAGGGAAACCTTGTCAAAAAGTAGATGTCCTATAAGGTAATCTCCAACTGCTTCCCATGGACTATAAGGCCTCTTCCTCCATGTACCAATACTGCACAATTCATGAGAGGATCCCCTCTCCTACTCACATCAACGAGTTCTAAAAGTATTTGAGAAACCCATAGCATGCTAATTCCCCTCTCACAACCTGGTCCACCTGGACCTACATGTGGATCTCATCAAAATCTCATTCTCTCCAAATAACCCTAAAATAATCCATACATGCACAAAAAAACATTTTTTCAGGTCATGCCATTGTCATAATCAACATCTAAGTCCCTACCACTCTTCTCCCTTAACCAAGAGCCTCCCTGGAAACTTTGGGACCCAAAAGGAAATTTGGGCCCATGCAAGAATCACCCTCTATTCTTTCATTGGTCAATTTTGATACTGGGGCTAGTATCTACATTGACCAAAGTAGATACTGACCCCATTTTGTGTGTTGGCCATACAAATTTTTCCAGTAGTTCCCACCAAAACATCTAGGTCCTAATCTAAGAAACAACTCCACAAAAATTGACAAACATAGTTATGCCACCAACCTAACAGTCACAACTTAAATTTTTGACAATTGGTTTGTCTGCAAGAAGATTTAAGGCCTCGTCCTCCTCTCCAAGCTCAATCTCCACCACATGAAGTAATGAGTTGGAAAATGGAGGGAAAACCATTCTTATAGAACAAGTCATGTTTGTCTTTTTGCTACTACGAGCTCATACGAAATCCTATCGACACACTATTTGTATTGTTAAAATTGTATTTCTAAGCTATTCAAAAGGGTACTCTTGGATTTTTGATATTTTATACTTCATTTGGAAGCCATTTTTCCAAGAAGGGTTAAAGCAAGAATTGTTCACACTGAATTCCTGCTCATTTGTCTACATTACTTAAGCACCATCTCATTTTCATAGTCGTTGACTTATGAGAAAGAATTCACCATGGATAACCTCTTTTATCCTTGGATATGGGTCTCCTTCAAACCTCAATTTCCCCAACATTTAGCATATTTTAACTCCCCTCTGTTCGTTGCATTTGCCTTTCGTTCCTAAGAAATTTCCAATAAGACCCCCCTCACTTGGGTAGATAGACTAGCCCCTCCATCTTGTGAATTTTCCATCTAATAAGGGAAATACCCTTCATCACATGGGTACCCTAGAATAGTTACCCCGGTTGTGTTTTGGTGCCCATGTTGTTTAATCCCCCTAGGGATTGGGAGTCTAGTTAGTCTCCATATCAATATTTAAGCCACATGAATTTCTTCTCATCATTTTGACAACCATTTCCTCTAGAATCCCACATTTTGTTTTCATTTGTTGGATTCTCACGTCTCATAAGCCCTCTGCTACATCCATATAGTGACCATCCTTCATTTTTGTGCCTCTATTCATCCACCATTGAGGAGATTCCCATCAATGCCCCTACTACTGATTACTTCCATTTGTATTTTTCATTTACAATATTACCGTTTCTTGGTTGTTATATGGGGGCATTTATCTCCTCATTTCCCCCAAATATCCCCATTCAGTTTCCCCCATGGGATTCTTATTGGATAATATGTCTTTCTACACACTACTTCGACCTATTGTATATATTCTCCTTTTGGGTACTACATATCTTACCTTCTCCTCTTGGCTTGACTTTGGAAATCCCAAGAGGGACTTGTGCTTTATAGTACTTGGTTCAATATTGGTAGCATCCCTATGTTTCTCTTATTCATAACATTTGAGTGAGTCGCCTTTATGTGTCATGGAGTTTGTTCAGTTCTGCATTGTGTGTTGTTATAGTTTGGCAGCACCTCCATGAGTCATATCCATCACATGTTGCCTAGATTTGACCCCCAATTGTCCCAATGATTCATTGATATGTCCTTGAAAATCCTTGTGTCCAGTAATTGACCATTCCCCATGGAATGATTTCAATCGTTGTTAGGTCATCCATGCATTTATGCTCTAGACAAGGGAAGTCTTGATTCCACCTGTCATTTCCTTCATGTCCATATTTGGTGTCAATCTCTTTCAATGACAACTTACTTTTTGCCTCATATTGATTTCAAGGATTCATCATTGCCTTGATTCTAGTAGGCCTTCCCTTATCGAATTCAACACCTATATTCTAGGGGTGTAGCTTAGAGGATTGTGTACTTTGGATTCATCTTCCCCATTGGTGACTGACTTGAACCAAGTATATGGAGTCATCAGTGCCCCGTGACTTGGTTGTTTCTCACATGCTCAACCTCAACTCATCATCACATACTCAAGAATCATACACTTGACGGTTCAATGATCTAGATGATTTTACTAGTTTTCCAGACATGTGTGAGATGCATCAAACCTCAGGAGGGGGTTTCCCTTCAAGTAGTCCTTCACATGTTCTAACATCAAGAGTTTCTTCCATAACTATGAATCCACTTGTTGTGCTTTGTATACTAGAACTAAGGACTCTTTTTCCTTCTTGGGTATTGATAGACTTCCACCTATCGACATCACCATATTCATTCTAGGGGTTAGTCCTACATACCCTGATACCTATCCACCTCCTATATGGGTTATATTGGACCAAGATGAGAGGGTATTTATTTTTAGACTTGGTAGGGTCTCACATGATCGACTCCAACTCATCATCACACCATTGAGATTCGTACATACATCCATGATCCAACAACATATGCAGTTCCTTAGCTTTGATTGGCTCGGTTCTACCAATCTCAGAGCCCTTAGTTTTAGCTTCCCTTTAGTTAGCTCATGCGATATCTTTGAATCCCCATTCTTATTCAGTAGGGCTTCTCAGGTTGTTTCCATCCCCCTTCTCCTTAGGTGGGGTCATCAGTTCTTATGTACCTAGATCAATAACGATTGTGATGTAAACCTAGTCCTTTAATAGATGCATATGTATAATGAATTTATTATGTTATTTTATTATACCCTAACACTCTTTTTGCTAGTATCATATTGTACTCGAGACCTCATGATTGTCTCGCTGGTTCAACCCCTCTATGATGGGTACACCATTGTAACCATTATCATAAGTTATCTTGACGAGTATGGGTATGCCTACCTTGTCCCTATTGCGATCATGTAACTTAACACCTTGTGACCCTCTTATTGATATAGGTGGTCTCCTTCAACTTCTTCTATGGGAGGTTATGTTCCCCATGTCACTCCTCTATCTTTGTAGCTACTTCATCCATCAATAAAACAAAATCATAATGTATTTTGGTCATACAATGCACTCCTAACCTCATAGATTAGGGGGGAATTTGTTATCACCTAAAAATGGACCACTTAGACCAAAATATTAGGTGTACTGAAATACCCTAACAATTGTATGAGTACCATGACATAAGACCCACTTTTACATTATATTCCCCCTAATTAACTTATGGAACTCCCTTTCCTAAAGATAATTTCACTCAAAAAGACATAAAACTCAATTTTACATAATATACCATTTAATTAGCTTATGGGAACCCCTTTCCTAAATTTAATCTCACTTAATTAAGTCATAAACCCTTTTTATGACTTTTCCCTCCTATTTTTAATTTAAAAAGAAAAATAATGAGAGAAATTTCATAATTTTTCCTATAGAAGTAGTAGAAGTCTCCCCTCATTTCATAATTCACTTATTTTTTCTTCTCTTCAATTCTCTTGCTCTCATTTTCCCTCATTGTGGATATTTTCCCCTACATTTTCTCCTCCATTTCTAAAACCCTACTTTCTTGAGGAGCTCATTCTTGTTGCGACCATCATCTACATCCATAGGAGAGAGAAACCACACACCTAGGGAACTCAAAGAACCCTTACAAGGAGAGGCCACAAGGAGATCAATATATCAATAGGGGTTTTCGCCATAGGCGATATCATATTGCTTTTCCATTTGGGTAATGGATAATTATTTTATTCTTGGATTTACTTGCTATTCTTGTCTCTTTCTTTGCTGTATTTCATTTCTTTTCTAAAAAATAGCATGTATCTTAAAGTAAAGTTGTCCATTGAAAGCTAGGGTTTTTAGTTTTCTAACCTTTTAGTCTTTGATCATGAAGCAACCACACGTTTTTCAAATTTGCTAACCCTTGTTGCAAATCTGCACTAACACAAATGCTTTGAACTCCTTCAGATGGTGCAAATTGTTTTTCCCTTTTTAATTTATTTTTAGGTGTGTATATTAGTTGTAGTTTTTTTAGGTTTCATTATATTTTTTCTTTTTGATTTTATGGTATTCAAATTGAGAAACAACACAAACTTCTCATGAATTGTTGGAAAGTAAAGTCAACTAGAACATTTCACCATTTAGCTCATTGAAATGTTGTGTTTTGAAATTGTTCCTATTGAGTGAGTATGGTTCTCTTCCAACCAAGGAATCCTAGTTCATGTGTCAAAAGCTCCATGGAAAACCGGATGTTGTAGTGGAAATCAATTCCACAAAATACTTATTACATTTTAACACATAGTTAACTATTGTAAAGGGATATCTAAAGAATATCTCCCACTTTTAAATATAAGTGATTATTATTATGACAATGGTTAATGTCCACTAAGACCAAATTTGGTCTATCATACATTAATAAAGGTAAGGAAATTACTTGGGTTTCTTTAGAATTCTATTTCTGTGCTCGAAAAGATTTAAAAGAAACGTTCCTGTATCACCATAGTTTTGATCAGTGAGAAGGTTAGAAAGGTCGGTATTGTAACAATTGTTTTGAAATTGTAATCTAAAGTGGGTGTATGCAAGACAATCTAAGAGAAGGTGATTTTCATCTTCAACCCGTTTAGTATAAAAAAGATGACAAATTCTTTCGACCCATGGCATTTTAGGAATTATCCAATGCCTTGTTTCACTATGGAGCTTATGAGAGTTTTTCCTTATTTTGGCAATGTCGATTTTCTTCTTTATGCTAGTCAAAACATAGAGACACTTTTGATCTTCAATATTAGGATTGATTACCTCCTTATCATGTTATCTTAATTTTCCGTTATTCTTTAATTCTTTATCGTACCACAGTTTCTCCTAAAATTTAGAAGCAATAATATGCTTAGTAATATCGTTATTATGTAGAGTGATCTCTTCCTTTATACCCGAATGATTTAACAAAGATTTGACATCTTTATGCCATCCTCGCTTGAGTCGCTGGTCGTTTTCACTGGAGTTTGAAGCAATTTTGGGAAACCTTTTGTCTTCCATGTTGTTTACCTTGGACTTGTACATTAGGTAGCTAGTCATAACCATGTTGTCGACGAGGGAAATAATTTATTCTATGAAGAGGATAGGAGAGGGTGTATTATTTTTTATTTTGAGATCATTATAAGTTATAAAACACTTTTGGGTTTGCTTTATCTTTCTCCATGATTCTCTAGAGATGTTGCAACTCCAAACTACACAACCATATAAGATAATAGGAGAGACAAGAGTCTCAAAGAGGAGTTTCTTCTTATCCCATAGCCAAAGGTCCACTAACTTACAATTCTTTTCAAGCCCATAATAAGCTTTCCACCCTCCATTTATCCCTTTCTCAATGCTATGGTTCCAATTGAGCTTGTGATGAAGATCGATTCTAAAATATTTGTATGAAATAACTTCCTCCAAGTTGTTGTTGTCATACATGAAATTAGCATAAGTAAAGTGATCTTTTTGGATTTATTTATGATAACCTTCATTTTGTCAGTGTTAACAATGATACATGTACTAGAGTAGAAATCATTGAGAATTTTTAGTTGCTTGTCAAGATCACAAGGGCTCCTCGCCATAAGAACATTATCATCAACATAAAGAAGGAGGATCATGACTATACCAACTAGAGTTGTGAACACAACCAACTTCTTCCAAACAACCCTCTAACTTGTCAATGTCTATGCCAAAAAAGGTAGGGGATGGGGGACAACCTTGGTTAACTCCTATATTACAATTAATTTCTTTTGACCAACCCTCAATATTCCTAAACTTAATAATAATGTTTTTGTACAACCTTATTATGACAACTTTTAGATTGAAAAGAACTTTTAACTCCTCTAGCCTATTTTAAAAGTCAATCTTGAACACTATATCAAAATCTTTTCTAACATATATGACAAAAATGTGTGAAATAAAATATCATATTGTAAACAAATACATTCAATTTAAACCTATAACTATTAGTACAACAAACAAAAATCTATGTGTAGTTGTCCATGTATTATGAATAATCAAAATGATGGCCAATATTACTAAACCATTATAAATATTTATTTTAAAATATATGTAAAATAATAAATCATAATGCATTCAATTTAAATCTATCATTTTTTATTTTTTTTTAAGTAAAACGGTGAACCCTGTTATATTAGCAAAAAGCAAGAGTGTACAGTGACTGGGGATGACGCCAGCTGTCCCGCCTTAGCAGGAAACCAGGACAGCTGGGTCTCCTGTGCCAGGTGTGTAGCAGTTAATCATAGATACATTTGCACACCCTGCCCGAGGGAAACCAGGGCGGCCGTGCAACAGAGTTTCAAAAAGGAGATCATGTCTAAAGGAAACTGAACAAGCAACCTAAACCAAAACAACATAAAGACTTCTAACCAGAGCCCCTAAACCGAAACAACATAAAGACATCTAACCAGAGCCCTCGTGGAACTATTTGCTCGAGCTCGTTCGCTTGTAACCCGTCCGACGCCAGCCTGCTGGAATCGAGTACGCCTGCGCGCATGTTGGGCATTGCTTCTTCAGAGTGTTCTTCGAGAGGGCTACAAAGAACATGGCTATCCTTTGGTCCACACTGGCTAGACGGAAGGCTAAGTCGTCCATCATGCTTCGGAGCTCAAAAATAAGTGGTAAGTGCCAGAGTTCCAAGAAGGTGGGCTGATCCAGTCCTCCACTGTCGCCAGAAGTCCGCGTACCAGAGTTCTTCGCTGCGCCTGCGTTGGGGTGTCCCGCTGGTCGAGGCGGTGTCCGCTTTTCCTCTGCCGTCCCTGTGGTATCGCCAGGCGTGGTTTCCTCCTCCATGATGCAAGGTGGGAAGAGGTCCTCCTCGTTGGCTACACCGTGTCTCCCCAGGTGGGCTGCGGGCGGTGGTTTTTGTTCTTCTGGTTGTGCAATGGGAAGGTGGCTCTGCATGGCCTCCTCTAGGCTGATTTCTTCTACAATTGCCATGGGAGGCGACCAAGGACTTCGCTTCCGACGGATTGACGCTAGTGCAAGAGCTCTCTCAAAATTCTTAATGCGTTTGCGTCGGGATTCAACCCTATACCAGGTTGCTCCTCTGCGCGACTTGCCTCTGAGCCTGGGCATGGTGGAGGCCCTTGGAGGAATGCGAATGGGTGGGGGTCGGAATTGCAGCTTGGCCTCTCCCTTCACTCTAGTTGACGGAGGTCGACAATACCACTCGGACAAAATGAGCGCGACGAAGGGCGGATGCGTCTCTACCCTGTTCCAAGTCACCATAAAACCCCACACTACTGAGCTTGCTATCGCCATTAACGCTGCGTTGATAGTGCTCTGTCTGCAGGTACCTCTCCCTCGCGCGAGAGGGCTCATCACGTTAAGGTGGCGGATGCCAGCCATGAATCAATTAATAGACGGAGGGATCGCGCCGGTTGATGCCATAAATGGGCGTCCCAGCAACCTCCCACGTGGCCTTTGATGAACGCGTGGCACCCCATCCGAGGAATTTAAATCTATCATTGTTGTCACAATAAACAAAACTCTATTTATCATTGTTGACACAACAACCAAAACTCTATTTATGTTTACACCGAAAGGCGTACACCTATTGACAATGGGCACAATTAATGATCTTTTAACCTTATTTAACCTTAAACCCTAATCTGATGGCTATGCATTGAAGATGCTGGCATATTCTTAGGCATCCTCCAAAATCAATGGGTCAGATTTATTGTTCATAACTTTCTTGCATTTATCAAGACATCAGTTAACATGTTTACTTTTTAACATTTACTTAATCACATTAAAAAATCACTGTAAGATATGTAATTGCCACGTTTAAATGATTAAGTAGGATTAAGCCTAATGCATCCAAACGTTTCATATTACCACAGACGAATTACCACACAGATTACCACAGACGTTTTATGAGGGTATACTTGTTTTCAGCCGATACCTTTAGACGTTAGCGGCTGTGCTAGTCATAACTCTATTTATGTTCATATATATATATATATGAATAACATATATATATATATATATATATATATATATATATATATTTATGTTCATATCAGAGAATCAATTTTGCCATCAACGTAATATATGCATAATAATCAAATAGAAACCAAGTCAAGGATCTGGGCAAACTCTGTATGGTTGCAAAGTGCAAATAATATTACAAGTACGGTAATATCAGAAAGTACATAGAACAAACATAACATGGCTTAGCTACAAATTCTTCTGCATCGGTAATGATATTTATTTTAATTTCATGAAAATGAAGTAAATTAAATGGAGACGCTGTTGGGAATTCCTTTGCCAGTGAGTCCTCCTTGATGACTCAAATCAGAGGTGTTTGGATAAAGCAAAGTATACGGCATCTGGGCAGGACCACACCTGTTCTTCAACTCTACATCTTGGTTTCTCTCTGTTATATTCTTTTCTATCTCTTTCAACTTTGTGCCAAAACGTCTAAAGGCCTCAGTCACACGTTCATTCTCACTCCATTCACTCGTGGCTCTTTGCCCCAGATACACCTCGTCTGTTGAATGCCTCGATAGGATTTCTATCAGGGCCATCCCCAGGGTCGATTGAAATTGGTTGTTAATCGTTTTC
>ML813063.1:53653-66124 GCA_009831015.1 Picea engelmannii
GCCCTGGAAGGAATACATGTCAAGAAACAAAAGTTAGCCATGGCTTCTAGGAGATCTTCGCTAGATGGAATAAAAACACTCTGGAAGGAATACATTTCGACGACCTCGATAAGGGTAGGGAGATATATCTCTAATATCCCTATTGAAGAGATGACCATGTAAACTACTAGATCTAAGTAAGGAGAAGGGAGGGATTCCCTCTCGTGTGAGTTTGAATGGATGGGGAAGGTTGTTACATAATTGACTTGCAATGGGGCAGACGTTGTTGGCATGTATGGATCATTCAGGGAAGAAGGATGGTTGACCATCAAATGAGGGACAATGAATGAAAGTTTGTTGATCGTTACTATGTTTGCATAGTGAGAGAAACATATGACTTGAAAGAGAGTGGACACAAAATCTCTCATAATGTAGACATAGTCTCTCTCGAGGAGTAGGTTAAAGTCCAAGGGGTCGTGAACTACCATCAGATCGACGTAGACCATTTTTCCTCCCAAAGTAATGAGAAACTAAAGAAGGATCCCTAAAAGTTGTCTAACTCTTCTGTCAAAGGTCAACAAATTTTGAGACATGGGCACAAGTTGCGGGGAACCAAAATATTGTCAAGCATTCGTAGATAAGATGCTAACAAAAGCACCTTCGTATATTATAGTGTTAGGAATATTCCTATCAAAAACCTACAAGGTGATTTGGAAAGGCACATAAGAAGGAAGACGGGGTTTTGTCAAATGATTCTAATTAATAGAAATCATCTGATTTCTTTAAGGGGTTGCCATCGAGACGGACAGACTGACCCCTTTTCTGGGGGAATCAGTATTAAGGAGGTAGACCTAGGAAAAATCATCAATCTTTGAATGAGGAGTGGGAACTACCAATGACAGAACCAGATCAACCACTTTGGTTGCAGTCTTCAAGGGAGGAGTGGGATTGATCGATGATGGAATTGGATCGACTACTTTGTCACTCTTTAGATGAAGAGTGGGGCTAATTAATGAAGGAACCGGGTCAGTCACTTGGGTTTCACTTTTTAGATGAAGATCCAGGTTCATCGATGACAGAATAGGATCAACTACTTGGGTTAGTGGTTCAACCAAGGATGAAACTAGATTGACCACCTAATCAACTGTACTGACCAGGGATGGAACCATATTGACCATTCCATCAACTAATGATGGTTCAGGAGAAATATTAAGATAACCAATTGGAAGTTGAATATTTTCCAAAATATAAGAAGCCTTGTCCATACGAGGGAAAAGGTGAGAGTAATTATCACCTTCACATAACATACAAGGAAATTTGTTAGTTCTATTCTTCTTACCAACCTTAACATCACTAGTTGACGGGGTGTCACTAGCATGTTCAACAGGAGCTGAAGACATGGAAGACCACATTTCTAATACCTTGGGGAGATGTTATAGCAATATTTGCCTCACCCCATGCTATCTTGCACAAAAGACGTTTTTCCATTTCCCTATGCAGACTTGTAATCCCTTTTCTTTACAAATCCCAGAGCTAAAAATACAGTTTTTCCACATATACCCAACTTGCCTACTATACAACATGCATATACGCAGGTTGCACCACTACAGCCTGTGTACATCAAGAAATGTGCCCAAAAATGAAAAATGGTGTCTGGTTTCCATGTCACGTCACAAGATCAATGATCCTTGGCCTCCCATATACTGGAAACATTTTGACTCGACCCTTCAGTTCCACTTGAAGGCTATAAATGAGCCAAATCTGAGCTATGGAAAAGAGGATAAATAATTCAACTTTGACAGAAAAATTACTCTAGAGGAATTATTCACTTCACATTGAGTCTACATCCCTTTATCCTTATTGTTCAACCCCCAAGATCTTCCCTTATTGATTGAGAACTTCATTGTCTCTCTTATATGAGCTTGCCTTTGGTGGAGGCCTAGCTGGAACAAACTTAGTTTCTCGGTTCTAAACCGTGCCGACACGAAAGTCTATAACTTATTCACTTCCGTTGATTACATCTTAATAGAAATACTCTTTTCTCATCCAATTGATATCTTGCAAATATTTGAATTATTATTCCATGGGCGTATTTGTTATGAATATTTATGGATTATTCTATTGAATGTGCTAACATCATATATTATCACCATATGCTTGTGTTGCTTGGTTGTTGAGGACTAGTTGCTGGTATATTGTTTTGGGTCAAGTGCTCAACGATGGACCTCATCGAACGTCTGGATGAGGTAGGCCTTTTTATCTTGTCTTTCTAGCATATTTGTTTATATAGCATACTTGAGAATAGAGTTGATTTCTGCAGTCATTTCCTTTTGTTGTGGTTTACCCCTAGCCATAGAGAGATTTTCCTCGTAACATAATTGGCGACCATACTAGGGACCAAATCTTTTTTTTTGGGGTTTGGAGTGCTTTTCTCCTTATATTTCTTTCGTTCATATTGAATACTAGCTCTTACACCATTTCATTCAATATATTGGTTAGGAAATCTTTTCTCTTTTTTAAAACGAGTAAGAAAAGAGCTTAAATCAAACTCGGTTGGGAGTCCTCTAGGTATAGGTCAACATGTTTATGAGTGAGAAATGAGGCTCAACATAAATTCATGTATTAGCTATAAGGAACTCTTGGTCCTATGGAAAAAGTCTTGGCATGGGCACCAAATGGAGCAGAGGATCTAACTAGGGTACCCATGTTTGGTAAGTCTCTACCATTTGATAATGACATGTCTTGTAGAAGATGTAGGGTTCTGTGTCACTAACCAATGGGTTCGTACCTAAGGAATATGAGTGAAATTTATAGGATAATGCAAGTGTGCATGATGGAATGGATACCTATCCTATATACTGGGTAGAGAAAATACATGTCCATAGTTACAAACTGTCAACATAACGCTAAAAACCACAAAAATCCTTGGTGAAAACTACAAAAACCAACTAGCTATCTAGCTCTTCCATCATTCATATACACTACTAAATCTTCCATCATTTCATTCAATATGAATGAGAGCAATCTAAGGAGAAAAACACTCCAAACCCTAAAAAAGAAGATTCAGTCCCCAGTATGGTCGCCAATTCTGTTACGAGGAAAAAYTCTCTATGGCTAGGGGTAAACCACAACAGATTAAAATGACTACAGAAATCAACTCTATTCTCAAGTATGATATATAAACAAATATGCTAGAAAGACAAGATAAAAAACCTACCTCGTCCAGATGTTCGATGAAGTACAACGTTGAGCACTTGACCCAAAGAAATATACCTACAACTAGTCCTCAACAACCAAGCAATGCAAGAATATGGTGATAATATATGATGTTAGCACATTCAATAGCATAATACATCAATATTCATAACAAATACTCCCATGGAATAATAATTCAAATATTTTCAAGATATCAATTGGATGAGAAAATAGTATTTCTATTAAGATGTAATCAACATAAGTGAATAAGTTACAGACTTTTGTGTCGGCACGGTTCAGAACCGAGAAACTAAGTTCCTTCCAGATGGGCCTCCACCACTTCAATCCTCAACCAAAGGCAAGCTAATCTAAGAGAGACAATGAAGTTCTCAATCAATAAGGGAAGAGCTTGGAGTCTGGACAATGTGTTCAGACTTAAAGGATAAAGGGATGCGGACTCGATGTGAAGTGAATAATTCCTCTAGATTAACTTTGCTCTCAAAGTTGAATTCTTTCTCCTCTTTTCCATAGCTTGGATTTGGCCCATTTATAGCCTTCAAGTGGAATTGAAGGGCCAATTAAGAATGTTTCCAGTATATGGAAGGCCAAGGATAATTGACCTCGTGACGTGACATGAAAACCCAACACTATTTTTCATTTTTGGGCATATTTCCCAATGTACGTGGGTTGTAGTGGTGCAACCTATGTATACGCATGTTGTATAGTAGGCAAGGTGCATATATGTGGAAAAATTGTATTTTTAGTTCTAGGATTTGCAAAAAAAATGGATTAGAAGTTTGCATAGGGAAATGAAAAAAAGCCTTATGTGCAAGATTGCACGGGGTGAGACAAATCTTTCTATAACATATGCCCCATAATGTGTGAGGTCAGAGGAGTATCTGCAATGAACGAAATACATTATAAAAAACCCAAAAGTGGAGTAATGGGGACCCGATTGGAACAACTAATTGCTTATTACAATTTGTACTGATTTTGCATACATCGTTGCCAATATGAATTACACTGCAGATCCATGTGAAAATATACCAAACAACTGTCCATGGCCATGAATAGGCAAATACAAATGTGGTTACATGCCAAAGGCTTTCATAGTCACGAACAAGGCCCAATAGAACCAGTCTCAAAATCAATCTAAAGATATTTGTATACAATGGAGTACAATATGATCTCCCATGATCACTGAAGTCACACAGGTACTGGTCCAATGAAAAGGTAGCAACAACTCAGGAAATTTGTGGATACATATTGATGTCTTCAAGTCTTCTACACAATCCACCAAAGGTGCAAGTATACATCGTGTGAATAAAGGAGTTGATGTCAAGCACAATGAGACTTCGCTTGATTATTGATCATTGAGGTATACCGTTAAAAAGTGTGAGACAGCCTACCGATGATGAAAGTAGGTATCAAGGCACCGAGTATATTCTTACAAGTGTGAATAAAGGAGTCGAGGTCAAACACTTGAAGAATCCATCGATCAAGAGACATTGATGTATTCCCAACTGTCGATGGCGAGAGAACCTACGACTAATGACTTAAAGCCTTTAGGTACTCATAGGATTCTAGGTCTCATTTAGAGAATTGATGAGCTGAAGTTGATGGAAGGATACCCGCTGAAAAGAGAGCATTAAGGCATCTCTCATCATTCAACATGAGGTATAAAGCAGGAGCTTGATGATTTGGAGGAAATCATACTAAGAACATGTTCACAAACCCATGACCCTGTGCCTCTTTCCCGTGTGCCAAGTGCAAGTGGTACATGAAAAAGACCCTCTGAATAGAAGCCAATGAGGAAAAATGTTGAAAAAGGAAATAAAACCACCAATAAGGATAATTGCATCCAAGACACTGCATGAATCCCAATGTGTCAATAGATGGATTTTCGTCGAACACAAGGGAAGCCACCCAGTTAATGACCAATGATGAAATGTCGACTGTTGGGTTCAAGGTTACCTACCAATGAGGAAAGTAGAACCAGGGTGCGTAATAGGACTACCGCTTCATGTGATTTTGAGATAGACTGAGGCTATGGATGACCTGCAAAGTCAAGATTTTTGGGGAATGGACGACACAGGTTGATAGACATCCTTTGAGCAAGAAAATGAGACATATGGAAGAATCTGGAAGCATAGACTCAATGATGAAACCATGAGATGCAGGAGGCATCGATCAAACTCTCCACAGGGACTGGAAGAGTAACCAGTCGGGGGAGTAAACTCTCTGTAACGAGCTCATATTCCTAAGGCCATCCTAAACCCAAAATTATGATGACAAGTGGACTCAATAAATTTGTGCTTTGTTCAAAGGCGACATGAATGTTGCCAAGATAAGATAATACTCTCTTCCCTCCCATCGTTTTTTTTTTTCATAATCAAATGAATGTTATGATACATAGGAGGAAACGAGTGTCGCAAGTAAGCAAAACTAGTTCCAACAGTGGAACATACCTATGCTCAATGCAAGGAGATGCATGTGGGAGATGGAAACTCGGGGGAGTGTTCCCTCTTGGGTATAGGGTGTCAAGTTTCAAAGGATATAAATGAGGTTCTTCCTGGTTGATGATGCAAAACTGTTGAGTCAAATGATTTATAATGCAAAGTGAGAACCGACTATAGGCTCAATACTGCAAACAAGGGCATGAGATGCAATCACAACTTAATACCAAAAAATGTCCTTTTTCATAATCTTAGTTTACTTGTTTTGAAAAGGGGATAAACTTGTACCAAATAGACATCCATTCAAATCCAATTTATGAGTGTGAAAGAGACAAGTTCACTCGACAATCTTTTCTCTTTTTGAAAACGAGTAAGAAAAGAGCATAAATCAAACACAACTGGGAGTCCTCTAGGTATAGGTCATCGTGTTTAAGAGTAAGAAATTAAGCTTGGCATAAATTCATGTATTAGCTATAAGGGACTCCTAGTCCTATGGAAAAAATCTCGACATGGGCACCAAATGGAGCAAAGGATCTAATTAGGGAACCCATGTTCGGTAAGTCTCTACCATTTGATAACGACACATGTTGTAGTAGATGTAGGGTTCTTTGTTTCTAACAAATGGGTTCATACCTAAGGCATATGAGTGACAATTATAGGATAATGAAAGTGTGCATGATGGAATGGATACCTATCCTATATGTTGGGTAGCGAAAATACCTGTCCATTTTTTTGTACGATCAACATAACGCTAAAAACCGCAAGAATCCCTGGTGAAAACTACAAAAACCAACTCAATCTACTGATGTATTAGTCCATTAGGTGAAAATATGATCAAAAACTATGTAAAGTGGGTAAAAACTATTATAAATAGTAACAAAAACCAAATTTTACTATGTCATTTGACTTTTTAACCAAATAGTGAATTTTGGACCAAATTACCTCTGATCTTTAAATGGTGATTGTGGGAGCATTGAGTGACGGAATCAGAGACTGTCTAGACCAAGTAATTCCTCTTCTCCTCCTCTTCCTTTCTAGTGGATTACATTTTGTATTTAGGTTTCAAAATTTGAGTTATTTAAGGTGTAAATTAGGTATTTAGGTGTACGCGGGCTACCATTCATCGGGTCGCGTATACGCGAGGTTATACGCGACTGTGTGAAATACAGACTGCGTGTAATCAACCCTATATGCGACTGTGAATGTTGCAGCCCACATATATGTCCGTAAACAAGGTTTTTTATGGTTGCTAACTCAAAAATGTTTTTTTTCTCTGGCAGGATGGTGCTAGAATGGAGGGAAAGAGAACATGAGGAGGTAGATGTTGCTGTGGAAAGAGAATCGGGGGCCCAAATGGCCTTGAAAATATGTGGGTTGTAAAAATTTTGGGCACTCAAAGGGATGAGGGCCCAAGTGAGGTTGCTACAACTTCTCATGGATTATTGGAATCCAGACAATGAGAGATTCAACCTTGATGGGAAACCATTAAGGATTGAAGTCGAGGATATATATTTCTTGACGGGGTTGTCACATCAGGGTGAGGTGATGAACCTCAAAGCCTGGGGAGCTGGGAGTGGTATGAAAATAGAAGAGTACATAGATGCTCACTGTATAGCAGGGACCGAGAAGGTCGGGAGTCAACTCCCCATCCAAGTGATAAACAATCTAAGCCTCAAGATTGTTGTCCTTGTTTTAACCTAGATTACAGGGTCGGCTTCATTTCACCAGGAATTGAGGCTGCTCATTTTCTATTCTGTAGAGTGTTTGAGACCCACAGTGTACGATTAGTGTACCTCACTACTGGTTAGTATGGAAAGCAAGTTGACAGAATGCAAATAGGGTGACAAGAGGAACTTCGGGTTTGCATCTATCTTGTGTATCTTTTTCTTCGAGCGGGTTCTAGGTTTGGGACCTAGAGTTGAGATCATTCCTCGAGGACCTCGCGATCCAACCATGGCACTGTGGACCGAGGTTATGAGACGACAGGGAGGAGGTAGGGTGCCCACACCCTACAACGATGATTTCTTTTACTGGTGGAGACGAAAGGTCATTGATTTGGATGACTACCCCTATTTAGGGATCGACTTCAGAGAGGATCTTGACATGCCATTCCCACCAGGGACTGCCTACGGGGACATAGGTATGTCGATTTTTTTAAATATTTCATTTTTTTAGTATTTTTGTATAGGAAAACACATTTTTTTTTGGATGATGTTTAAGTACTAACTAGACACTTGTGTGACACAGACATAGGTCCGCGAAAGCCAGACAGGCTTCCAAAACATCCTTGGAGGCACCGAGGAGATGAGGTGGCGGGAAGAAAAGCAAAGAGAGTCCTTCAAAACATGCAGGGAAACCTGTCTCTTTTGATACATAGGATTCCTATGGTTCAAGTAGAGGATTTGTCGGAGGCCATGCAACGACAGGTGGTTGGCATGCCTAGATCTTGGGTGCGAATCTTTCAGCGTCTCGCAAACATCATAGTTTCTTATCATGACACACATCTGGTGCCATAGGCAGAGATGTCATGGATCTTGTATTATCAGTTGTATATGTGTATTGAGGGTGTTGGCCCTAATTTTGTACTATAAACATCATATTTTTTGAAATATATATAAAACATGGTTCTTTGGCTTTATTTATATTACAATGTGTACATTGATGAGAATGTTTTAGTTGTAGAATCAGATCCTGTCCCTGAGAGGGGGGGAGTGAATTAGTGACACAACAATTATATCAATTTTTCATTTATTAATGAAAATAGAATTTTGACACAGTATTTTATCGTGGAACCCAAATGGGAAACCACAAATTATTTTCTATTAACTGAAAAATTTATTTTACATGTTACATAGAAGGAAGATGTACTTCCTCTTTGATCAACACCAAATGATCAGGATGCACCCACACCTTGTTTTACCAGCACCAACTGGTAGGAGGCTACGACCCCCTTGTTTAGTCAGCTACAACTGACAAGGAAGAAACAACTCCCTTTGCAGGCACCAACCTACCCTTGCACCACCCAACCGCCCTTAATACATAGGTATTTGCATTTCTTTCTATACTTTGCTTCAACTATTGATCTTCTGACTTGAACTATAGAGACACTTTCTTCTCACCACTTTTTCTCATTTATATAATCTTCAAACTGGTGTGAAATTTAAAACAACGTGTCCCTTTATTTGAACCATTATACCTTTTCATTTAAAATGATAATCTAAACTTTAATTAATATCATTTTTCTTTTTATTCTTTATTCATATTTTCATGATTTATTCTCTTTTAATCATGACTTTGAATTGGTTCATTTTTGTCATAAATTGATCACAGTCATGGATCAATTTAATCCTTTATACTCGATGCCTAATCTCTGTTATATTTACAGAGACCAGATTCCGTGAAGGCGCTTCCTTCAAACCATCAGATATGACCGTGCGTTACATAACCACGGGTTTTACCAATTATAGCAACATGTTATAATTTTCTTTTAATATTCTTATAGCATATGACCAACGGTGGTGACCGAATGCTAAGATTGAACGACTGCTTGAGCGCTTTAGCAAATCAACGGTCGTGATTCAATCTCCTGACGTGATGGATGAATGACGGGATTTTGGTGTTTATGCCTTCGAGTCTTCATAACCTCCAACTCTCCAAAACTGCTGAAAACGTAGAACACCTGACATGTGTCCCTTTCGAAGTTTCGACGTTCGGGACTTTGTGCTTTTAGAATATTTTCTTATGATGCAAAAACTCCCGATGTGATGTATACTTGCTAACATCACAAGAAGACTTGACACATCCTGAATGCCTTCCATGTGCCATTCAAATCCGTGGTTTGCATGTGCCCGAAATGCCATATTAACTTGACATTTGTCAGTGTCTGAGTATGCCACGTGTCCTTGCTTACATGTATCTTGTTGACGTGGATGCATGCGTCCTGACTGACATGGCCTGCTATCGTGGTTTGTTGACATAGATCTCTCGATGTATATTTGATCGACGACCTGAGATCTGCCTTGAACTTGTGTGATCCAATGGCCCAGATATTTTCGCAACCTCGCTTATCGTGAGTTTCATGCAACATTTATTTTGACTTTCCTGACCTACGAGTCAGCGAAATGTCAATCACTCGCCACGTGCCCTCTGGATCAATGACTTAGATCATTTCTTTGTTTTGGACTGTTAGCTGACTCCTAGGCATATCCTCCTTGCAAATTCAACGATTAATATTTTCGTGTCTAATTCTGCGACTGAGATTCGATTCCAGAACCCCCTTGCCATACTGCCTTTANCCGGAATTGGACGCGCAAGTCTTGGATGGGGGAGATCAAGGAGGTTAGATCAACGATTGAGGTTGGATTCCGGAGCCCCCTTGCCATTCCGCCTTTAATGAAGGGGGGGGGTCCGGAATGGGGTGGTTTCACATGGGTCCCCCTAAAGCCACTCTCACTTCTCGCCGACGTATTAAGGTGGGTGCACCTTACTCGGATCTAACGATTGTTTATTCATGCGCTTGCACATCCGACGGTCACAAGTTAATATGGTTGTTTGACCAATCATCCAACGTTCCTTCTACTTGAAAATGATTCGGCTGCTCAACAAGAACTTGGGTTTGATCCCATAGTTGACGGATATATGGATAGTCAAACTCTCATCCTTTTCGATGGTCATGATCCTCTCGCGACCATTAATCCCACGGTCAACTTCCGATCGAACGACAATTGTTCTTTTCATAGTGATCAGATGGTTGTTGAGTCTTCTCACCATTTCTGTGCATTTGATCAACTGTGCAATCCTTCCACTGATCCCAACGACATAGTATACACTTTGTTCTTCCTTCAAATATTTCTTCATGTGCTATCCTTTCTGAACATCATCGGATTATTGATTCTATTGTGATCAACAGTTCGTTCTTCTTCCTGAGCTTTGGACTTCTGGTTATTTACTTCTCCTGTTGACATCAATGACAATTATGCCCAACAATATTCACCTTTGTCATTGAGGGCAACAACCAAACTTCATACACAATCTCCCCCTATGGTGATGCTTCTGTCCTTTGAAGTTACTCTCCCCCTTTGGTATCAATGGCAAAGGGTTTTTTATTTTCTTATGATCTGTATATATATATATATATATATAATTTTGACACCCGGTATTTGCTCCTGCAATCACACTTTTCCTATCATAACTGAGTAACTTTTTCTAACGTTGATTGCTATCTCTCCCCCTAGATAGGTTCCCACTTATGCATTAGATTTTTGAGAGATTTTAAGTAGGGGGAAGAATTACTCCCAGTTTTTGCCTGAGATGTTCAAATACATCTTTGTTTAAGGGTTTTGTAAAAATATCTTCCACCTATTCTTGTTTTCAGCCTGATCTCTTAGATAATGGTATTTTATGGGGATGTGTTTCAATTTTGAGTGCTGAACAGGGTTCTTGGAAAGACTTATCGTGCTTGTATTATCACAGTGGATAATGGTGGCTTCTTCAAATCTTATTTTGATATCTTGTAGAGTTTATTTCATCCATTCCACTTATGTGCAACATTCTGCTACTGCAATATACTCAGCTTTAGTGCTTGACAGATAAATTGAAGACTGTGTCTTTCTTATCCAAGCAACTAGTGATTCTCCCAAAAAGAATGCTCCACCACTCGTACTTTTTCTGTCATCTATACTTCCTTCCCAATCAACATCTGAATATGCTTTTAATGTGAATGAGTCCTTGCTGGGGTACCATGAACCCAGATCTATGGTTCCCTTTAAATATCTGAAGATTCTTTTTACATATTGAACATGACTCCCCTTTGATTCTGCTTGGAATCTAGCCACCATCCCAATAGTTTGCTTGACATCAGGTATAGAAGTTGTTACATAAAGAAAACTACCAATCATTGATCTATAATATTTTGTATCTACAGTTTTGGACTCATCATCCTTGCTTAGTTTGCATCCAAATGTCATAGGTGTACTAACAGGTTTGCAATCCTCTAAAAACTCCTCTTTTGCACTGTATTATTTGTAATCCAAGGAAGAAATTTAGTTTTCCAAGCACAGACATTTCAAATTTTTCCTACATCTTTTTAGCAAAGTATTCACTCATTTTTATTTCATTACTACCAAAAATGATATTGTCAACATACACTTCCACAATGATCAAGTTATTACCATCAATTTTGCAATAAATATTGTTGTTTGTTGATCCCCTTTTGAGGCCTTGTTTTAGTAAATAAGAATCTAACCTTGCATACCATGCTCTGGGTGCTTGTTTTAATCCATAGAGTGCTTTCTTCAATTTGCAAACATATTCCCCTTTGTTGGTTAATTGGAATCCTTCTGGTTGCTTAATGTAGACTTCCTCTTCTAAATTTCCATTGAGAAATGCTGACTTGACATCCATTTGGTACACTTTAAATTTTCTATAGCTGGAGAAATCTAAGAACATCCTAATTGCGTCCAATCTGGCCATGGGTGAAAATGTTTCTTCATAGTCTACTCCTTCAACTTGAGAATACCCCTTACATACTAATCTGACCTTGTTTCTGATTACTTGCCCATCTTCATTCATTTTATTTTTATATACCCATTTAGTTCCAATGACATTTTTATCTTTTGGTATAGGAACTAGCTCCCAAGTTTGATTTCTTTCAATTTGATCCAATTATTCATTAATGGCTTTAACCCAGTTCTCGTATTTACATGCCTCTTTTATTGAGCTTGGCTCAATATGTGACAACACTGGTAATTCTCTTTGATACAACAATTGTCTTCCTGTTTGCACTCCATCATTCATATCTCCAATAATCAGTTCTTCGGGATGATTTTTCTAAATAATTATT
>ML813063.1:110396-127192 GCA_009831015.1 Picea engelmannii
CCACAGATTTTATTTTTTATGAATAAATTAATTTCTTACTCCCTTCATGTTACAAGATTTTATGAAGATCATATTTATCATTTAAGTTGTTTTTATTTTAATTATTATTATTTATTTATTTATTTAATTATATATATATATATTTTAAAGGTAGACTAAATTTTACCACTAGCGTATTTTAGACTTAGACCTTAGATTTTGTACTGGGCGACAATTAATTAGGGAAATTGTTTTTTTTTTTTTTTAAATTACTTAACATGTTATTTGTCTTAGGGTCATCTAGGTTCATCCCTCTATCATCAACAATGCGACGTGCCCTTCAGGATGCACTAGGTGCTCCAAGGGTGCCACTCGCCTCATCTGTTCGTTTGTGCAATGTGCCCTTCAGCACGCACTACGTGCTCCAAGGGTGCCACTCGCCACTCTCCATTTTTCTTGCGCGACGTACCCTTTAGGATGCACCACGTGATCCAAGGGTGCCACTCGCCTCATGACTGACTTGGTAGACATCAATAACCCCTGGAGTCAATACTCCACCAAGTGAACTTGTGGGAGACTAAGGGCTTCTAAGGAATAATACCCCCGCCTTATTGCATGCCCCTTAGAATCATCATGAGCAACTGTCGCAGTCTGCCCTCACGACATCATGGGTCCTCTCGAACTAGGTAATCGTTAACCTACAGTTCGAGCCACGACGAGAGTGTTAGTAGACTATGGCATGGTTGTTGTCCACACCTGTCCCTCAACATCTCTGGTAGTCGTGCGTGGCCCCTTTACTCCATCTGTGAGTCTGGTTGGCAATCTATCATCAGCCTGCATCATCAACAAATCATGTCAGAATATATCCATGTCATATCATCCAATCAAATGCATTAATATCATTGTAAAAACAATCAAACTGCAATGGTACACTCCCTGACTCGATCCAGAGTCCAAGGGGTTCCATCGATGCCTCTGCATCCTCGAGGTCCAAAATCTTGCACACTTAGTAAACCGAGTCAATAACACCTATCTATGTCAATGCAGTAAAACAAGATGTCATCAACCTATATCGCCTCATAATCAAAATCAAAAGTTTTAGTAGCATAATAGTCTGGATCACTTGCAAGCAAGTGTCCTCAAAGACTAAGTTTGCTCAGTGCGCTAGAGCGAGATGTCACATACAACCGCTCTTGGTCTAAACTTCATCCTGAAGTTTCATAGTATACATGCCGAATAAAGTGTATCACAGTATCATATGTCTATTTATCAAACAAAAATGGAAACTGCTGGCGCATATCATATGCGTCCTCCCAGGTCGCTGAGTGCGGAATATAATTGTCCCACTGGACCTTGACCTGCTCTATCATTCGACGTCGTAGTTGTCGAATGCGATGATCCAAGATGCGGACCGGCTCAGCTGTGAGTGCCCCCTCATCTGACACCTGCAAGGAACTCATGTCAATAACATGTGTAGGATCACTAATATAATGTCTCAAAACAGATACATGAAAAACATCGTGCATACGCCTCAAAGAATCAGGCAAGGCTAGTCAATAGGCCACAAGCCCCTTTCTCTCCACAATATCGAAAGGTCCCACGAACCTAGGAGAGAGTTTAGCTCCCTTCCCAAACTTGATCGAACTTTTATGCGGTTTAACCCGCAAGAAGACTCGATCACCGACCTCGTAACTACGATTGACATGGTGCGCATCGACATAACTCTTCTGTCGATCCTGCGCTTCTTTAATCCTTTGTCTTATTGTTTTCATTTTCTCTTCCATTTCCTAGATCGCTTCTGGTCCCACTAGGACCCTATCCTCAAGCCGATCCCAACTCAAGGGCGTCTGACATGGTCACCCGTAAAAAAACTCGAAAGGCGCCATCTTAATTGTGCTCTGGTAACTGTTGTTGTAAGTGAGCTCCACTAGTGGCAAGAATTCTTCCCAATGCTTTTGTTGGTCCATCACGTACATGCACAACATGTCCTCCAAGGTCGGGTTCATTTGTTCGGTCTGCCCGTCAGTCTCCGGGTGATACACCATACTAAATTTAAGTTGGGTTCCCAAGGCCTCTTGGAAAGTCGCCCAAAATCGTCCAGTAAACACTGATCCTCGATCAGATATAATCCTCTTAGGCACGCCATGCAACCTCACAATCTCACTTATGAAAAATCTAGCTATGTCAAGTGCCTGATACATCGTACGTACATGAATAAAGTGAGCACTCTTCATCAGAGTGTCTACTACTACGAAAATCGAGTCATGTCTCCTTGCCTTCAGTGGAAATACAATAATAAAATCCATCAAAATAACCTCCCATTTCGATTCCGAAATAGCATGTCGTTGTAGTAATCCTGTTGGGTGTCTATGTTCAGCCTTTACCTGCTGACATTCTAGACATATGGCCACATAGTTGACTATGTCTACCTTCATTCCCTTCTAAAAGAATAAGGGTTTAAGGTCTTCTCTCATCTTCGTGACTCCCGGGTGAGCCATGTAAATTGCTCTATGAGCCTCTCTCAGGATCAACATCCTCAACTCGTCATTTGGTGGTATGTAGATATGACTTTTAAACCTCCATAAACCATCATTATCAAATGAAAATCCCTCAGATCGTGGTACCATCATTGTGTTTTGTTTGATAAAACCCTCAACCTCTTTGTACCAGTCATCGTCACGCTATAAAGTTAGAATCTTTTCACGTAGATTCATTTGAAGAGGCAACATGGAAAAGATGCATGGTCTCCGACTCAATGCATCCGCCACTCAGTTCACTGTTCCCTTTATGTAAGTAATCTCGAAGTCGTACTTGCTATGCAATTCCGACCAACGCCGTTGTCACGCGTTCAGGTCACTTTGCATAAATATGTGTTGTATTCCACAATGGTCAGTCTTTAGTTTGAATTTTCATCCAACAAAATCGTGTCTCCAAACCTTCAAGGAATAAACGATGGCTAACAACTCCAAATCATGCATCACGTAGTTCTCCTCATGCCTTCTCAATTTCCTCTAAATGTAAGCAATCACTCATGTATCTTGCATCAAGACCCTGCCTAAGCCTTCCTTGGATGCATCAGTTCATACCAAGAAGTTGGCGTCCATGTAAGGGACCTTTAGTATCGGTGCCATTGTCAACAATTCCTTGATCCTCCGAAATGCTTCCACGCATTTCTCGGTTCAAACAAACTTCTTGTTCTTCTTCTGTAACTCCATGATTGGATTTGCTATCTTCGAAAATCCCTTGATGAACCGTCGATAGTATCTTGCCAAACCCATGAAGCTACGCACTTTCGGGACATTCGTCGACGCAGTCCATTCCATAATAGCCTCGACCTTGGCTGGATCCACGACAATGCCTTTGCCAGAGATGACATGCCCTAAGTAGTGAATCTTCGATTGATAAAATGAGCATTTGGACAATTTCCCATATAATTGGTGCTCTCACAGACACTGTAGTATCAGGCGTAAGTGATCGTCATGCTCCTCCGTCATCTGAGAGTAGATCAAATTATCATCAATGAATACTTGGACGAACTTGTCCAAGTACTCGCGGAACACCCCGTTCATCAAACTCATAAATACCCCTGGGGCGTTTGTTAGTCCACACGGTAAAATGGTAAAATCGTAATGTCCAACCTCGTCTTAAAGGCGGTGTTAGGGACATCATCCTCCTTGATCCATAACTGGTGATACCCTGATTGCAAATCGATCTTGGAGAACATCGTCACACCCTTCATTTGATCGAACAGATCATCAATTCTCGGAAACGGATACTGATTCTTAATCGTGGCCTTATTCAGTTGACGGTAGTCAATGCAGAGCCTCCACGACCCATCCTTCTTTCGCATGAAAATAACAGGTGCACCCCATGGTGACACACTAGGACGTTTCAGTCCCAGGTCTAGCAACTCCTTCAGTTGCATTTTCAACTCTTGTAACTCCACGGTGGACATCCGATAAGGCATCCTTGCTATCGGTTCAGTCTCTGATTTTAGGTCTATGGTAAACTCCAATTCCCTCTCTGGCAGCATCCCAAGTAACTCCTCCAGAAAGACGTCTGCAAAATCTCTCACCACCAGAAGGTGTTCTAGACCTTTCGCTACTCCCTTCTCGTTTAACACAAGGATCGCATAAATCTTACATCCCTTGCCGATGCTCTTCTGAAGCTGCAAGGAATAAATGAACCTCAGCGAAATTCCTTGGTTCATCCCTCATCATGTCTCTATCCCTCATCATCGACCAAGCTCACATGTCTCTATCCCTCATCATCGACCAAGATCAACCGTTTCATCTTACAGTTGAGTATCGCCTCATGAGATTCCAACCAGTCCATACCAATCACGACATCATAACATCCTAGGATTGTGACATACAAGTTGGCCCTTGTGACAAACTCTCCCAGGTTAAGGACACAACCCGTCACCTTTCCTCCAACCTTCTGTTTGGCTCTCGAAGCCATCTCTACAAAGCTAAACTCGTCATGTTCGCCTGCCTTTACATTAATCCTTTTTAGCGCTACACAAGAAATGAAACTCTCGGTAGCACCAGGATCTATCAAAATACTAAGGGTCTGGACAACGGTGGTACCTATCGTCTCAAGCACAATTGACTGGAGCTCTACCTGGCAGTTATTCACTACTGCATGAATCCGATGGGCCTTGCCCATATCTCCCACGGTAGTGGGTCCGGCTGTTCCGGACTCTCTGGTCCTCTCCATAGGGTAGTCACGCCAGTAGTGTGGATCCCCACACGTCCAACACCCCTTCTTCGGCCCAGTAGACCTGGTACCCAAAGTAGAAGATGACGGCCCACCGATCTAGAATACTGGTTTGTTCTGCTGAATAAGACTAAACTGTTGTTTCTGCGGGTGACGCTGCTGCTAATGCTGTGGTCCTTGATAAGTTGTTCGCTGCTGAGGCATCGGTCTCCGAGGTGTAGTGAAAGTGGATCCCCTCTGGAAACCACGATATCAAGGAATATGTCTGGCTAGTGTCTGATGTTGTTGTTCTCTAGATGACACCTGCCAGCTGGTCTTGCTGGAGTCCTGGTTTGACCCTCACTGATAAGCTCCTCCTCTGCTATGAGGGCCTTCTGGACGACATCATGCAAGGTTTGAGGCATCAGAATCCTGACCTTTGCACGTATGCTGCCGTTAAGGCCGAACACGAACTTGTTGACCTTAATTTTCTCAGTGTTAAGGTGCGGAGCATACCAGAGAAACTCCATAAAATAGGCCTCATACTCGGGCACCATACGGCCTCCCTGTCATAAGGCGTTGAACTCATTGAGATGACGCTCAATGAATTCCTCTGAAATATACGTCTCTCAGAACCGTTCCTCGAACAGTTCCCATGACATGTCTTCGATGACCATGTTTAACTGCGGTAGGAGCGTCTTCCACCATAGAAGAGCGCTCCCCTTTAGCTGAAAGACCACCATGCGCACCTTCATGTTGGAGGTATAATCAAGGAGTGCAAAGCACGTCACCATGTTCTCCAACAGTGCCTCAGCAGCTGCATCATCCGGGGCACCAAAGAACTCGGGAAATTTGACCTTCTCGAGTTCACGATGAATGTTGCCAGTACCGATTGGAGCACGCGGTGGAACCTTAGTGGGTTTCGGTGCCCTGGCCTCATCTTTGTCCAAATGGCTAATTAGTGCCTCGGACATGCACTGAAAAGATCTCATCATTCCGACTACATCACCAACTACTATCTTCTCCTGTCCAAGAACCTGCTCGTCTCCCTAGGGGTTAGACCCATCAGGCGTGGATGCTACTGGAGGCGTCACGCCTCATCCCCTAGCACCCCATCATCTGCCTCCACGACGTCCTCTAACCATGATTACCTGCATGCACACAAGTCAACTCGATCAACAACAATATAATCAATCATATCAATGAAAGTCGTAGCGATCCCAAGTTGCATGTTGAACTGGCTCTGATACCATATGTAATGAACCTCTCGTTTCATCACAGCAACAAGCCTCACATAACAAGTGAAAACAATTATTTTTGTGTGTGCATGTGTAGAATGGTGATAAGGGAATTATACTCGATGTTGCCACATGACGATGAACAAGGCGTAAGCAACTCATGCAACAACAACATGACGACTCAACCTAGAAGCACATCAATCACCTGGAAACAATGTACAAACTCAACTGATAAGAATAAAAATGACTACCCACCCGTCCTACCCTGCAATGGTTAGGACCTCCAGGACACATAAGCAATGCTCAAGCCCAGGTTCCCATCGATTTGAACCATTTAAGGTCTCAAGGCTGGCGACTATTCTGAGGAACAAGGAGGTGTCTACATCCCACCAGACACAAGCAAACCAGGCATAATAAAGTTTACAGACCAAGTACAACAGTAATTAAAAGGAATGACAACACCCTCAATGGGAAGCACAAGCCAAAAATGACTTCGCCAATATCCCGATCAATCGTCGAGTCAAGCTAGTAGATAGTTACCGTCTATTTTAGTCATGTGTTACGAGCCCATCTTAGCATATCTAAAAGCAAATTATCATTAAGATACAATCTAAATTAGCCTTAAAATAATCATTTGCGCAATTTTAAATTACAAGTGTCATCAGAGTACCATCTAAATCAATTTGCCTTACAATATTATTATTTGTTATAAGTATTCTATTTTAAAATCAATATTCAATAATTATGCATATATATAGCAATATCCAAAGGAATAGATTATGTACCTCTTAATAATATTTACACAACATTCCTCAACACACAAATAATAATAATAATAATAATTTATTATTATCAATAAAAACACTTCTTTACTCTAATATAATAGTCATTAAAAACTTAAACCATTTCCTAAACATATAAGGATGTCTAAACAAATTTCTATAATAATCATACACTTCCTCCACTCTGAATAATAAAATTCTGCACTATGATAGTTCATGTACATTTTCGATTCACCACATAACATGATAGAAGGATGAAAGTTAAAATAAAAGATATTATTATTTAAACGAAAACGAATAAATGGGACATTATTAATTAATAAAAAGAAAACCAAATTACTTTTTGGTGCAAGGAATTATATCACAGGTTGTGAACTAAAGGCGATAACCATTACATCAGTTGTTCCTCAATAACTATAAATCTAAAAATTTGTAGGCGATTAATTTCAATTGTTACCTAAATTATAAAAGAGGTTGTGGTCAATGAACGCCATTTTCATGCAAGTTTAATTCTATTTAATGCTATCTTGTTGTTAAGGCTAAATGTCCTGTCAAGCTAATCAATGCAAATGATGCTAACATTAATGCTAACAAGGAGTTACAATGTTAATGCCAAAGAATAAAAGAGAATGTAAGTTCTCTTTTGCAACTCCTGTAAATCAAATTGAATTAGAAATATAACATCTTAAAAGTAAAGAAGAGAGGGATCAACATCTCCTGTAAATCAAATTGAATTAGAAATATTACATGCTGGAAAATGTAATAAATAAAATACTTAAAAGTAAAGAAGAGAGGGATCAACAATGAAACAATAGGAATCCATGGGAGTTCTCTTGATTCAAAAATAAAAATAATAATTTCCCATAGGTCTTCAAACCGAAGTACACAGTTTTGCTGCCAGAATTCTGTTCTAACTCCTCCTTCACAGTCTTCTTCTAGTGATTTTATATATTTCAAGTGCTGAAGCCTTGCCATTAAATATGCAGCTGTTTCTAAAAATAATTTTTAAATCAGGTCAAAGATTTGACAACTCAAATCCATGCGCTATCTCAGTCCCCTAAAATGAGGAATTATGTTGCTTATATAATTAATAATCCTTTTTCTTCTAGATGCTCTACCACCTTTCAATTTATTTTTTTCTGTCAATATGGGTGTGGTATATCCTTAACACATGGCCATATGCTGGTTTAGCTTGATTTGGTAAAAGTGTTATAATCTCGAAAGATGCTCATAACTGGTCAGGAAGACGAACATGTGTTTCTATTCAGGAATAAAAATCTCGTTTGGGTGTGAATTATCTGACAAGCTGTATGTGTATAGGGTTCCATTCATTTCGGCTAGTTCTCTATCATCTAGATGCACCCAAAAAAATACTCTATGTGAAGGAACAAAGCGACCCCTTTTTATTGGCATTAAGGATCTAAAAACTTGATTTTTGGGATCCTCTAAAAGAGTTGTTTGTTGCCCACACGCTTCCCTTCATTACTTTACCTGACAACGACCCCTTTTTATTGGCATTAATGATCTGAACCACACTGATATTTGAAATGTTAATATCAGAGAAGGCAAGTTCTCTTTTGCCCAATCGATGAAATCAATGTCAGGGTGTCTAAGAGTAGCGTAGTCAGGTAACAAACGAATTGCAACTCACTCAAGTAGATAACAGGATTGACTGCCGAGTATCAATAAATAAGAATCCAGTGGCCAAGGGAAGAACATAATGTAGACCGAGGATGTATTGTAAGGCAAGGTTCGGCAGAGTAAAAGCATACCAGAAGCAACACACGACAATCACCAGGAGAGGCCAGGAACATACTTAACCCAATAATGTTACAGTGATGCATTGTACATGAGCTTAATCAAGAGAAATCGGGTTCCAGCCAAGCATTAAACACCAAGGTTGAGGGGCAAGATTATATTCGCTGGCTAAAAGACATAAAAATCAAGTAAATGTTCGTTGTTGTCAAGGAAAAACTTCTCTGTCAACAAATGTAAAACAAAAGTAGTTGTGGTAGGCGAATACAAATTTCTTGCAATAACCAGAGATAAAGATAACAGAAAAACTAAAACGCAAGAGTTGTAGTAGAACGTTATATAAATTTAACCTCATCCAAATCGTCGAATGAAATCAGGAGTTTCAACAAACGTTATATAAAATGTAACATGAGTTTACTTTTCCAATAAACAAGCAGATCTAAGCATAAGTCCTAATACCATCTACCCAACAGAAATGAAAAGCATACCGTTACCTGATCGCCCACTTCGAATGACGTCCCGCACACTCCGTGCATCTCCCGCTCACCGACCGTCGAGACTTCACCGGTACCTCCCAGCCAATGCTAGGGGTACTCTTCTTCCCCCTTAGCCCACCCAAGCCGCAAAGGGGCCACACACACACTATCCAGAGGTTTTGTCTAGCTCCCAGCTTGCCTTGCAAGGCCGAGCTACCCCTTCCTCTCCGAGCTGGGTATCCCAACTCCCACAAGTAAATCAGTCAAGTCAACATTTTTGCAGCGTAACATTATGCAAGAAGAAGATCCCCCAACATTCTTCTCCTTCCTTCATTTTATAGATTTTCCGACTTCCTTTCTTTCCTAAAATCTCATTTAATTAAAGTTTTAAAAAATAACTTCCTAAGATTTATTCTCCGTACAAGTGTCACCCATCCCCTTTATTCCTCCATTATTTAATTTCCATAATTAATTATTTATCTTATTTCCCTCACCCTCCTAGAGTTACTCCTAGAATCACTCCTACGTGTCCCCAAATTCCCCTAGAGGTTTTAAAGGCTTTCCCTATTATGAAATTGCTAATTCAGTTTAAAATTAGAAAGCTCTTAAATGTAGATTCTTTACTAAGTTGACTTCCCGCTTTTTTCCCTTAAGTTCCCCTTTTTCCCTTTTTATGTTACCTCTTGTCCCTAGTCTCCCTTTTTTTTTATTTTCCCTCCTTCCCCTTTTACTTAGAACTAAAAAGGCAGGAGTGGAATTTAACCCCTTTTCCCTTTTATCATTAAATTGGTATATTTTAAATTATCAAAAAGATAAAACAATTAATTCCCTCTTTACATTTTATAACCAAAGATTTTTTTTTTTTATGAATAAATTAATTTCTTATTCCCTTCATGTTACAAGATTTTATGAAGATCATATTTATCATTTAAGTTGTTTTTATTTTAATTATTATTATTTATTTATTTATTTATATATATATTTTAAAGGTAGACTAAATTTTACCACTAGCATATTTTAGACTTAAACCTTAGATTTTGTACTGGGCGACAATTAATTAGGGAAATTGTTTTTTTTTTTTTTTAAATTACTTAACATTTTATTTGTCTTAGGGTCATCTAGGTTCATCCCTCTATCATCAACAACGCGACGTGCCCTTCAGGACGCACTAGGTGCTCCAAGGGTGCAACTCGCCTCATCTGTTCCTTTGCGCGATGTGCCCTTTAGGACGCACTACGTGCTCCAAGGGTGCCACTCACCACTCTCCATATTTCTTCCGCGACGTGCCCTTCAGGATGCACCACGTGATCCAAGGGTGCCACTCGCCTCTTGACTGACTTGATAGACATCAATAACCCCTGGAGTCAATACTCCGCCAGGTGAACTTGTGGGAGACTAAGGAATTCTAAGGAATAAAGCCGCTGCCTTATTGTGCGCCCCTTAAAATCATCGTGAGCGACTGCCACAGTCTACCCTCATGGCATTGTGGGTCCTCTCAAACTAGGTAATCGTTAACCTATAGTTCAAGCCACAGCGGGAGTTCTAGTAGACTATGGGAGGGTTGTTGTCCACACCTCTCCCTCAACATCTCTGGTAGTCATGTGTGGCCCCTTTACTCCATATGTGAGTCTGGTCGGCAAGCTATCGTCAGCCTACATCATCAAAAAATCATGTCATAATATATCCATGTCATATCATCCAATCAAATGCGCTAATATCATAGTAAAAACAATCAAACCCTTATGGTACACTCCCTGACTCGATCCAGAGTCCAAGGGGTTCCATCGATGCCTCTGCATCCTCGAGGTCCGAAATCTTGCACACTTAGTAAACCAAGTCAATAGCACCTGTCTATGTCAATGCAGTAAAACAACATGTCATCAACCCATATTGCCTCATAATCAAAATCCGGATCACTTGCAAGCAAGTGTCCTCAAAGAATAAGTTTGCTCAGTGCGCTAGAGCGGGATGTCACATACACCCCCTCTTGGTCTAAACTTCGTCCCGAAGGTTCATAGTATACATGTCGAATAAAGTGTATCACAGTATCATATGTCTATCTATCAAACAAAAATGAAAACTACTGGCGCATATCATATGAATCCTCCCAGGTCGCTGAGTGCGGACTATAATTGTGCCACTGGACCTTGACCTGCTCTATCGTTCGACATCATAGCTGTTGAACGCGATGATCCAAGATGTGGACCAGATCAGCTGTGAGCGCCCCCTCATCCGACACCTGCAAGGAACTCATGTCAATAACATGTGTAGGATCACTAATATAATGTCTCAAAAGAGATACATGAAAAACATCATGCATACACCTTAAAGAATCAGGCAAGGCTAGTCGATATGCCATGGGCCCCTTTCTCTCCACAATCTCGAAAGGTCCCATGAACCTAGGATAGATTTTAGCTCCCTTCCCAAACTTGATCGAACTTTTATGCAGTTTAACCTGCAAGAAGACTCGATCGCCGACCTCGTAACTACGGTCGACATGGTGCGCATCAACATAACTCTTATGTTGATCCTGCGCTTATTTAATCCTTTGTCTTATTGTTTGCATTTTCTCTTCCATTTCCTGGATTGCTTCTGGTCCCACCAGGACCCTATCCTCAAGCCAATCCCAACTCAAGGGCATCTGACAAAGTTGCTCGTAAAGAAACTTGAAAGGCACCATCTTAATGGTGCTCTGGTAACTGTTGTGGTAAGCGAGCTCCACTAGTGGAAATAATTCTTCCCAATGCTTTTGTTGGTCCATCACATACATGCGCAACATGTCCTCCAAGCTCTGGTTTGTTTGTTCGGTCTGACCATCTGTCTCCGGGTGATACGTCATACTAAAGTTAATTTGGGTTCCCAAGGCCTCTTGGAAACTCGTCCATAATCGTTCAGTAAACACCGATCCTCGATCGGATATAATCCTCTTAGGCACGCCATGCAACCTCACAATATCACTTATGAAAACTCTAGCTATGTTAGGTGCCTGATACGTCATACATACATGAATAAAGTGAGCATTCTTCGTCAGAGTGTCTACTACTAAGAAAATCAAGTCATGTCTCCTTGCCGTCAGTGGCAATCCAACAATAAAATCCATCGAAATAACCTCCCATTTCGATTCCGGAATAACATGTGGTTGTAGTACTCCTGCTGGGTGTCTATGTTCAGCCTTTACCTGCTGACATTCTAGACATCTGGCCACATAGTTGACTATGTCTGCCTTCATTCCCTTCCACAAGAATAAGGGTTTAAGGTCTACTCTCATCTTCATGACTCCCGGGTGAGCCATGTAAACTGCTCTATGAGCCTCGCTCATGATCAACATCCTCAAATCGTCGTTTGGCAGTACGTAGATCCAACTTTTGAACCTCCATAAACCATCGTTATCAAATGAAAATCCCTCAAATCCTGGTACCATCATTGTGTTTTGTCTGATAAAACACTCGACCTCTTTGTACCAGTCATCGTCATGCTATAAAGTTAGAATATTTTCACGTAGATTCATCTAAAGAGGCAACACCGAAAAGATGCATGGTCTCCGACTCAATGCATTCGCCACTGGGTTCACTGTTCCATTTATGTAAGTAATCTCAAAGTCGTACTTGCTAATCAATTCCGACCAATGTCGTTGTCGCGCGTTCAGGTCACTTTGCGTAAATATGTGTTGTACTCCACAATGGTCAGTCTTTAGTTTGAATTTTCATCCAACAAGGTAGTGTATCCAAACCTTCAAGGCATAAATGATGGCTAACAACTCCAAATCATGCATCGCGTAGTTCTCCTCACGGCTTCTCAGTTTCCTCGAAATGTAAGCAATCACTCATCTATCTTGCATCAAGACCCCACCTAAGCCTTCCTTGGATGCATCAGTGCATACCAAGAAGTCCACGTCCATGTCAGGGACCTTTAGTATCGGTGTCGTTGTCAACAATTCCTTGAGCCTCCGAAATTCTTTCGCGCATTTTTCGGTCCAAACAAACTTTTTGTTCTTCTTCTGTAACTCCGTGATCGGATTTGCTATCTTCGAAAATCCCTCGACGAACCGTCGATAGTATCTTTCCAAACCCATGAAGCTACGCACTTCTGGGACATTTGTTGGCGCAGGCCATTCCATAATAGCCTCGACCTTGGCTGGATCCACGGCGATGCCTTCGCTAGAGATGACATGCCCTAAGTAGTGAATCTTCGATTGATAAAATGAGAATTTGGACAATTTCCCATATAATTGGTGCTCTCACAGACACTGTAGTATCAGGCGTAAGTTCTCATCATTCTCCTTCGTCATCCGAGAGTAGATCAAAATATCGTCAATGAATACTTGGACGAACTTGTCCAAGTACTCGCAGAACACCCCGTTCATCAAACTCATAAATACCCTTGGGGCGTTTGATATTCCAAATGGTAAAATAGTAAACTTGTAATGTCCAATCTTGTCTTAAAGGCGGTCTTAGGGAAATCATCCTCCTTGATCCATAACTGGTGATACCCTGATCGCAAATCAATCTTGGAGAACACCATCGCACCCTTCATTTGATCGAACAGATCATCAATTCTCGACAACGGATACTGATTCTTAATCGTGGCCTTGTTCAGTTGACGGTAGTCAATGCAGAGCCTCCATGACCCATCCTTCTTTTGTATGAAAATTACAGGTGCACCCCACAGTGACACACTAGGACGTATCAGTCGTAGGTCCAACAACTCCTTCAGTTGCATTTTCAACCCTTGTAACTCCAGGGTCGACATCTGATAAGGCGTCCTTGCTATTGGTTCAGTCCTCGGTTTTAGGTCTATGGTAAACTCCAATTCCCTCTCTGGCGGCATCCCAGGTAACTCCTCTGGAAATATGTATGCAAACTCTCTCACCACCGGAAGGTGTTCTAGACCTTCCGCTACTCCCTTCTCGTTTAATGCAAGGATCACATAGAGCTTATATCCCTTGCCCATGCTCTTCCGAAGCTGCAAGGAAGAAATGAACCTCAGGGAAATTCCTTGGTTTCGCCCTACAATCACACGTCTCTGTCCCTCATCATCGACCAAGCTTAATCGTTTCTTCTTACATTTGAGTATCGCCTCATGCGATTCCAACCAGAACATACCAATCACGACATCATAACATCCTAGTATTGTGATGTACAAGTTGGCCCTTGTGACAAACTCTCCCAGGTAAAGGACACAACCCGTCACCTTTCCTCCAACCTTCTGTTTGTCTCCCGAAGCCATCTTTACGAAGCTAAACTCATCCTGTTCGCCTGCCTTTACCTTAATCCTTTTTAGCGCTGCACCAAAAATGAAACTCTTGGTAGCACTGGGATCTATCAAAATACTAAGGGTCTGGTCAGTGACGGTACTTGTTGTCTCAAGCACAATTGACTGGTGCTCTGCTTGGCGGTTATTCACTACTGCATGAATTTGATGGGCCTTGTCCATATCTCCTATGGTAGTGGGTCTGTATGATCCGGATGCTCTAGTCCTCTCCACAGGGTAGTTGCACTGGTAGTGTGGCTCCCCACACGTCCAACACCCCTTCTTCGGCCTAGTAGCCCTGGTACCTGAAGTAGAAGATGACGGCCCACCGGCCTGGAATCCTGGTTTGCTCTGCTGAATAGGCCTAAAATGCTGCTGCTGTGGACGACGCTGTTGTTGATGCTGTGGTCCCCGATAAGGTGTCCGCTGCTGAGGCATCGGTCACCGAGTTGTAGTGAAAGTGGATCCCCTCTGGAAACCACGATATCCCAACATATGTTTGGCTTGTGTTTGATGCTGCTGTGCTCCAAATGACACCTTCCCAGCTGGTCTCGTTGGAGTCCTGGTCTGACCCCCGCTGATAAGCTCCTCCTCTGCTATGAGGGCCTTCTGGACGACATCATGCAAGGTTTGAGGCATCAAAATCCCGACCTTTGCATGTATGCTACCGTTAAGGCTGAACACAAACCTATTAACCTTAAGTTTCACAATGTTAAGGTGTGGAGCATTCCAAAGTAGCTCCATAAAATGGGCCTCGTACTTGGGCACCGTATGACCTCCCTGTCGTAAGGCGTTGAACTCATTGAGAGGACGCTTAATGAATTCCTCTGAAAGATACCTCTCTTGAAACCGTTTCCATTACACGTCTTCAACGACCATGTTCAGTTGCGGTAGGAGCATCTTCCACCATAGAAGAGCGCTCCCCTTCAGTTGAAAGACCTCCATACGGACCTTCATGTTGGAGGTATAATCACGGAGTGCGAAGCACATCGCCATGTTCTCCAACCATGCCTCCGCGGCTGCATCATTCAGGGCACCAAAGAACTTGGGAAATTTGACCTTCTCGAGTTCACGGTGAATGCTGTCAGTACCAACCGGAGCGCGCGGCGGAACCTCAGTGGATGCTAGTGCCCTGGCCTCATCTCTGTCCAAACAACTAATCAGTGCCTCGGACATGCGCTAAAAAGATCTCATCATTCTCACTATATCACCAACTTCTATCTGCTCCTGTCCAAGAACCTGCTCGTCTCCTTGGGGGTTAGACCCCTCAGGCGTGGATGCTACTAGAGGCATCACGCCTCCTCCCCTAGCAGCCCGTCATCTGCCTCCGCAACGTCCTCTAACCATGATTACCTGCACGCACACAAGTCAACTCGATCAACAACAGTATAATCAATCATATCAACGAAAGACGTAGCGAGCCCAAGTCGCAGGTTGAACTGGCTCTGATACCATATGTAACAGACCTCCTGTTTCATCACAACAACAAGCCTCACATAACAAGTGAAAAAATTTATTTTTGTGTGTGCATGTATAGAAGGGTAACAGGGACATTATACTCGATGTCGCCACATGACGACGAACAAGGCGCAAGCAACTTGCGCAACAACAACATGACGAATCAACCTAGAAGCACATCAATCACCTGGAAGAAATGTACGAACTCAACCGACAAGAATAAAAATGACTACCCTCCCGTCCTACCCTACAATGGTTAGGACCTCCAGGACACATAAGCAATGCTCAAGCCCAGGTTCCCATCGAATTTAACCATTTAAGGTCTCAAGGTTGGCGACTGTTCTAAGGAACAAGGAGGTGTCTACATCCCGCTTGACACAAGTAGACCAAGCACAATAAAGTTTACAAACCAAGTACAACATTAATTAAAAGGAACCACAACACCCTCAATGGGAAGCGCAAGCCAAAAACGACTTCGCCAATATCCCGATCAATCGTCGAGTCAAGCTAGTCGACAGTTACCGTCTGTTTTAGTCATCTGTCATGAGCCCTTCTTAGCATGTCTAAAAGCAAATTATCATTAAGGTACAATCTAAATTAGCCTTAAAACAATCATTTGCGCAATTTTAAATTACAAGTGTCATCAGAGTACCATCTAAATCAATTTGCCCTACAATATTATTATTTGTTATAAGTATTCTATTTTAAAATCAATATCCAATAATTATGCATATATATATAACAATATCCAAAGGAATAGATTATGTACCTCTTAACAATATTTACACAAAATTCCTCATCCCACAAATAATAATAATAATAATTTATTATTAATAATAAAAGCACTTCGTTACTCTAATATAATAATCATTAAAAACTTAAACCATTTCCTAAACATATAAGGATGTCTAAACAAATTTCTATAATAATCATACACTTCCTCCACTCTGAATAATAAAAGTCTACACTATGATAGTTCATGTACATTTTCGGTTCACCACATAACATGATAGAAGGATGAAAGTTAAAATAAAAGATATTATTATTTAAATGAAAACGAAGAAATGGGACATTATTAATTAATAAAAAGAAAACCAAATTACTTTTTGGTGCAAGGAATTATATCACAGGTTGTGAACTAAAGGCGATAACCATTACAT
>ML813064.1:30499-46497 GCA_009831015.1 Picea engelmannii
TAGCTACAACTTCCAAATGTAAAGGGAGGGATAAACCTCCAAGAGGAATATACAATCCTCCAATATCAAGAGAGAGTTGAACTCTCCATCCTTGCCCCTTCCTTCCACCCAAGAATATATGAGAGATAATAAAACTTTACATTGAATCATCACCATCAACCAATCATCACATAGAACCTGATAATGCTTCCTGAGACTTCTTCAATTTCTGAAATTCTTCAATTCTTGAAGTACTTTGATCCTGTATATAATAATACTCAATGTATTCTCTGAAACTCCACCAAGTTTCACTCCTTGAATCCTCCCCAAAAAGAAGTTAAAGAAAGAATGGTAGACTTTATTCAATTCTGGTCTATTCAGGATTCAATATATAACATCTAATTCTGAAACTCTCACACAAGAAACTACAGTCTGTACTCTTTCCAATGAAATTTGTCCCATGTCATTTGGATTATCGATGAAGAAGTTATGACTGTTTTACCCGGAACACTTGTTTATTGACTAGCTTCAGGACTGGTCACAAACCCTATCTTCCACAGAGTGTATCTCCATAATTATAGTGAATCAAGAGCTAAAATTTTTACGAGAGGTACCTTGATATGTCTTCTCAATGCAATAGAGATTTCACCATCTGAACCATTCTATAAAAAAAGTTATAGCAAAAATGGTAAGATGACCTGAAAATAACATACCTTAGAACACATCACCAAAAGACTTCATCCTCCCTTGAAATCCGACTTTCTTTACTTCTTATTTCCTCTGAAATTCGACTTGTATTAAAATGAATGTCTAATGATGTTTATTTATACCATTTATGTCACTTCCTTTTAACATTAGGGCCGACCTGACACTTTCTTATTTTGTAATTATTTTCTTTAATTATCTTCAGGGCCTACATGTACTTCCTTCTTCAATTCACTTTGTCATCTTCAAAAATTCATTTATCCTCAATAATGAGGATCCACATGACATGCCACATACCACCGGAAACAAAATGATGTATACTATCCATTCATGGGTGTTTTATATGCATGTGCATTGTCCTTCATGTCCAAATACCTTTATCAATCTTGCGATCCAGAACCCATGACTAGGTTTGACATCAATGACGACAACCAATCTTCCAACAGTTTCTTTTGCTTATCTTGTAGAGCGAGTGTGAATTATTCATTGCTATATTGATCTTGATTTCTTATCCATGTCCTTTTTTGAGGTTTGTGTATGTGATTGTTGTTATTTCGTTGCGGTTCTCTAGGTGGGATTGTCATTCTACAATCTTTGGCCATGTGTCCAAAATTGTTATATTTGTAACATTCCACTTCAGTGCTCAAAGATTCAAACATGTTGTAACTTCTTCTCTGTGTTTCACTAGGCCTTCTTGGATAACCCCTTTGTGTATGACTTTCAAAGTTGTATGTGTTCATGTTGTTAGCTCTGCAATTCACAACTTTATGTCCAAAATTATTACATGCATAACATAAACCAAAAAAGATAGTTTGATACCTGGGAATTGAAGATCCTCTGAAAGGAGGTACTCTTATGAATTCTTATTCTTCCTAAGGCCTATCTGTCGATTATTGATTCTGAAATATGAATCTTCTCGATGGAGGAGTGTCCCTGTAATATTCCTTGTAGATCTTTCTATCCCCCTTGATTGTTTCTGCATAGCTTTTTGGATATGTTTCTTACTCTGTTGTTTTGGAGCTTGATCCATTTTTTGTCTAAATGTATCCAAGTTCGGACTTGTCATGATGAGATTTTTTACTGTTGATAATGTCATCCAAAACTTTTGAGTTGTTCTGCATATTTTTATTTTGAAGATCCTTTCTTAATGTGACAATCTCTCCTTCCAAATTTCCAATGATCTTGTCTTTTTCTTCTAGTTGTTATTTGAGTGCTTCTTCAATTCTTTTATCTTTTTCTATTTGAACTTTCAATTTTGTGATCATTTGTTCTAGTTCTTGAGTGTCTTCTTTCTTGTCTAGTTCTTCTTGTAGTTTCTTGTTTTTCTTCTTTTCTCTTCTGATAACTTCTATGGCACACATTAATTCCTCTCGGAAGTCAACTTATGCCTCTTCAATTTCTTCTTCGACTTCTTTATATTCTTCTTCGACTTCTTCATATTCTTCTTCGGAGTCCTCTTTATCAGAGTCTTCTACTGCTATGATTAGAACTCTTTATGTCTCACTGTCACTGACTTCATCTTCATCTGATGATAAGATGTCTTCTTTGGTGCATAAGATTTTCTTGAAAAAATTCTTTGTGGTTCTTTTGTCTTTATATGTTTGTTTGCATTTTGAGTAACCTTCATCATTTCTCTTTTTCTTATGAGGACATTTGTTAGCAAAATTACCAATACCATCACAATTAAAACAAATTAAAGGAAGCTTACCTCTATACCTACCGTTGGTTCCCTTGTTCAGTCTTTTGACAAAGTTGGCCACTTCTTCATCATCTTCTGAGACGTCACTGTTGTTGTTATGTTCTTATTTTTGCTTTCCCTTTTGCTTTGACTTTTTGGATCCTATGAAGACTGCTTCTTTTATATTTGGATTTTCTTGTTTAGTTCTCATTTCATATGTTGTGAATATTTCATGTAATTTGTCCATGCTTATTGATTTTACATCTGATCTTTCTTCTAGTGTTGATATCTTAGGGTCAAATCCCATAGGAAGACATATTAGTAATTTTTGAACAATTACAGATTCTTTGATTTCTTCTCCCAATCCTATGATTGCATTTACGGTTTCATCAACTCGTAAAAAGTAAGCTGCAATATTCTCATATTCCTTCATCTTAAGTTGTTTGAACTGACCTCTGTAAGTTTGAAGCTTTGTTGCTTTGACTTTTGAATCTCCTTCATAAATATTTTGAATTTTATCCCAAATCTCTTTAGTGGATTTACAATGTGCAACTTTGGTGAATATTGTTTCACTAAGACCATTCAGAAGTGCATTTTTGGCTTTGGAATTATTCTGACCGAGTTTCACTGCTTTGTCATTTGTTGGTGGAACTGTTGGTGCTATGTACCCATCTACAATTGATTGCCAAATTTCAAATCCCTGTGCCTATATCTATGTTTTCATCCTTATTCTCCAAAATGAATACTTATGTCCATTAAAATGTGGTATTCCATTTTTATACAAGTTGTTTCTCTCCATGATCTTCCTTTCAGTGGTTAAACTAATTTCTAAAGGAACCTGCTCTGATACCAATTGTTGGATTACTGAGAGGGGGGGTGAATTAGTAATAGAGAAATTTAATCATTTTTAACCATATAATCCAAGTGTTATATCAATGTAGCATTATCATCCAATAACTGTAGAGTAAATAAGCAATGAATAAATACACATACACAGTACACCAGTATTTTACGTGGAAACCCAAAGCGGGAGAAAACCACAGAATGATTTTTCTTATATGTCTTGAAGAATTACATTCATTGGAAGCACCAACTTCCTTTTTTTTCCAGCTGCAACTGGAAGGAGGATCCAACCCCCTTGTTTCTCAGGCTACAACCTGATGGAAGCTCCAACTCCCCTATTCTCTAGATACAACCAGAAGGAGGCTACAACCCCCTATGTTCTCTGGCTACAACCATAAGGTGGCTACAACCACATGTCCTTGCCTCATCCAACTGCCCTGACGTAGAAGTAGAATGATGGAATCATTGTCACACTATCACTGTGAGATATACCACGGTACAACTGTATCAATCTGTACCACTGACCTGCATCCAACCTGTACAACTGCCCTATAATCAATCTATACCAGAACTGAACATGTATCAACAAAAATACAATAGGTATGTGACCTGTACTGTTGCAGCACGTGTATGTACGCGCCCTATTAGCTATGGAGCCCGTGTATGTACGTGGCCAAACTGTTATGCAGCTTGTGTATGCCTTCTGAAAATTAGGGTTCCCTTTCTCTTATAAAATTATGACCCTCTGTTACTTCTTTCACATAAATCTGTAACATGTCATTATATCCAGACTGTAATTGTATCATGTGCATGCATCCTCATACATAACCTTTACCCAAAGCATATATATCTCTCTCTAGTCATGTGCCATATAGGGTTGTGTAATCATGAACAAGTATAATAACCCTCACATGATCTAGTCATCGGACCCTTTCTGATATTCAACCTCTCAATACATCAATCACTTCACAAATACAAGCTCTCGACCATGTACCACAAAAACCCTTAGCCATATGCCAAGAAATACAAGGTGTGCCTCAACAAGAAGTATCAATGATAAATATATCAGCACTGTATTTCTGTAGATCTGATTTATGCAGAAGATCCCATGTAGCCACTAGTTTCTCTAGGGAGAATCCTCAAATCTCCATAATCATTTATCATGCATACATCAAAATTCAACTATTCATAGAAATAAGACATACCTTTTGAATCAATGGATAGATCTGATGTATCTAAGCACTATAGACCTTCTAGGGAGCTTGATCTCATAATTTAGAACCTCTGCATCTTCATCTTTTCAAGTTTCATGGCTTTACCAACATGTACGCACCCTATACACAGCCAGCCCATGTACGCCTCAGTATGTATGCACCCTATACACAGTCAGCCCATGTACGCCTCAGTATGTACTCACCCTATACACAATCATCCCGCATATGCCTCAGAAAATAGGGTTTTTTAGTATTCGTTGTAATTCCGAGAATTTCACCATCAACCCTTCATACTACCTCAGACTTTTGCAACTTCAGATGTATCAATGAGTACTTGCAATAAGCCTCACACAACAAAATATATTCAATGTGTTCAAGTGTGATTAAATGAGAGACCTTTGCCTCTTATTTATACTTTCATGTAGCATTACACTTTCCTTATTTTAGGGAGATCTCCATTTAAAATAATTTCTTTTTCGAACACTTTGACTTTTAGGGGCTTCTATATGACTCATGAGGGTTCTCCAACTTCATATGGTCATAACTCTCTAACCGTGAGGATTTATATGGCGTTCCACATACCACCAAAAACGGCATGAAAAGCACTATCCATATAGGCTAGTTTCACTGACAAATTCACTGACCTTCATCTCATTATTCCATAATTAAGCATGGGTTCTCTAACCATACTTCTAGGATAACTCAATCTACAAAGCATCTTCCCGTGAGGAATTTCACCATAAGGGGACCACTTTGGAGTTCATCCATTTGTACTTCTTATCAACCATGAAAAGATAATAATGAGTCATATTTACATCAAACAAACTTGGGTACATTACCCAAACCTTTGTGCTATCGGCCTTTCTTCAAGGGTTGACATCAATGACAACCAAACTTAATCAATAGGTCAGAGGGTGGGGTGAGGTCAGATGGCGGTGGTAGTTCCTCCACATGCAGAACAACTACATCTTCTTCAGAAAGATCCTCAATCACAACCATAAAAAGCTTTTGTTCCTTACACTTGTGCCCGAGAAAATATGTGTCGTCGCAATTATAACAAAGACCCTTGAGTTGACGTTCAACCATTTCAGCCCTGGTTAATTTCTAGATCTTGAGGGGTAGGATATGCAGGGTTTCCTTTCGTGACAATCGGGTCTGAAAAAATTCTAGCGGTAATTTTTCGGTCGAAATATTTTTCGTCCGAAAATTTGCACGTCAAATTGAACGGTGCCCTCGAAATTCATGTACAATGTTTTTCAAATGAATTATTTTGTTGTGGTAAGAATATTCGGCTGAAAGAATTTTCGGCCGAAACGTTTATTTTTAACGGATTCCGTTAAAAACTAAGTTTCGGCCGAAAGAATATTTCGGCCGAAAACATGAAAATGGGACTGTTTGCAGGAAACTGTAAATTCTCTCCATCTTACTTGATCTTTGGAGGTAGCGGGCTCCTACAAATACTAAAAATTTAGTTTCAGAATTGATACCAACATTTTTAAAATTGAATCTACTTTCATTGGATATAATTTGTTTTCATTTACATTGTTTTTATCTAATTTTATTTAATTTTATAAAAAAATCACTACAAAATATTTTTAGGTGAGATTATGATTCGGTGAAATGAAAAATCCATATCTCTAAAAATACATAGTGGAAAATTATGGAAAAATTATATTCATAATCCTTAAACTGTTCTTTTCAAAAGGGTATATTTAGATTTTACTTTTAAGTGAAAATTAAGATAGATACAAGGTGTAAAAAAACATGTGTTTAAAATCTTCGTCGTTTTCAACTTGGTCAACTTCAAAAAATTCTAGAAATTATAACATTCATCCGTTAGATTCACAATTACAGTCATAATAAAATAGAGTCTACGTAGATTGTTGCACGATATTTCATTTCTTAAAAACATAAGTTTAATAATAGATACATTGTTGTAGAAAAAAGTTACTCATTATCATTCCTTTCATGTTTAAGGAACATACTGTTAAACAATTGTCAAATTGTCATATCAAATCGTGATAAAAAAAATCTGAAAAAATAGTCATTGGAAAGCTAACAAAATTCTTCACAAGTTTTGTTTTTACTGTAAAGTGAAATTCTAAATAAAAAAATACTTTTGTATGTCGGAAGTTGAAGAACTTGTGAAAATAAAGTTTTTTTTCTCATAAAACAAGCAAAAGTGTAACCCATCTTCATGATTTTACCCATTTGACTTATTCTTCCTTATTGCTAGGCCTTATTAATATTAGTCTTTATTACATGGAATTATATTATTCTACCTATGTGAGGGGTTAGGAAGGTTAGGTAATTATCATCTTGGTAGCTCCCTATAAAACATAAAAAAAAAAATGTTGTTTTGATGGTTTAGGAGTGTGGACTCCCCCAACATCTAAATGGACCTAGCTCCATCGCAATAAAAAAAAAAAGGAAAAACATGGTTCAATCTCGTCTTTTGAGAAATGTTGGGTTTTCCTTTGAAAATATGACTAGGTAAACCAAAGGACGACCAAATATATTCTTTTGAATTTATTTGGGCCATAAAACCCAAACTTGGCCTTAAAAACATTCCAAACTATCTACTCCTCATGAGGCAATCTAACAAACAACACTCCTTGAGTATGCAGTGTGTTGAAGTTTCTACATAAAAACAAATGGGCTTTAGGGAGCTCCTTGCCATCCATCTCCATAAAAGGGAAACTCTTTCTTTAGAATCATCATACACTTAAATATTAGCCTAACTCAACATTTGTTGATAATGATCGATACCAATGTTTGGATAGGGTCAGTTCCCTAGTCCATGAAAAAATATTTAAGTCAAGATGAGAGGAGGTTGCAACTTTACCTCTTTTAGCTTGAGTGGGCCTAATGGTTAAAAACATGTGTTCCCTCTTAAGAGGTCACAGGTTCAAATCCAGAGGGGGGTAGGGTATGTATACCTTCGTTGGGCAGAGGGAGGTCCCTTGTCCCACAAACAAGGGGGTCTCATACACCAATTTGGTGTGTTGGCTTGGCCATGACCTTAAAAATAGATTATTGTTATTATTATTATTATATTCGTGTTTGAACATGAAAGCAATCAACCAACTATAACCTATCGCATTTTTAGACATAAACCCAAAATTTTTAATTTTTGTACACAAAATTTCAAAACTTTAAAACTCAAACTAAATCCTACATATTGTTCTATTGAAATCAATGAGTAATAACAAAATTCATATTATCTTCATCGTCATTCTCACCCAACCCAATATCATTCTCACCCAACCCAATTAGGAGTTTGAATGCATTCAAAGTTGTTGCATTTTTAAGGTAGAGACGTAAAAATATTAAAGGGTATAAAGTTTGGGCTTCTTTGTGATCAATGGACACTTGCAAATTGAAAATGGTAGTTAGGGATGTGCCCTCAAACATCCCAATTGAGTTGAGAGGAGCTTTTTTGGGAGAGGTATGCCACCTTCTTTGCAACAAGCATGTGGATTTCTTGGCTTGGACTCTCTAAAACACGTTGGTTAATTGGGTCGAGTCAATTGGGCTATGGACTAGTCTATGGTTGAACTCATACCCTTCTATAGTCATTGCTACCTTGATTACTCAATTGACCCTGCACTTAAGGTGTTTGGTTTTCCGGCTTCATATATAATGGGCATATTGATATACTAAACAAGTTGGTTTTCCTACTTCACATATAATGGGCATATTGATATACTAAACAAGTTCTTGCATTGAGAGAATTAACGGAGCTGAATTCAAATAAAAAAATTCGCCATCAAATCTTACCAGAGCCCTAGAAGGATTTCAAAGGCCTTGTGGTAACCCAGAGCACCTAAGTGGGCCCAATGGTTAAGAGCATGTGTTATCTCCGGGGAGGTTGTTGTTTCCATGGTTAAAAAAAAACAAGTGAGCGACCCAGAGAATTTAATGGTTAAGTCATACGAGTTAGTCCACTCCGAAACACATAGGAGTAGGTTAATTCTGGAGTAAATTTATTTTTTAAGAAAAAAAATGGGCCAGATTTTCAGAGATAGTTTGAGTTTCTCATTAATCAAAGTTTTATACATTTCAGAATTTTATCCTAAAAGATTTTACTCCATTTTAAACCAACACAGATATTCAAAAAAATCTATCAAAATTCTGGATTGACCAAAAATTTTAAAGCTAACTACAAAAGAACCTACCCAAACAAAATAAGGAAAAACTGCTCACATATCCCTGAAATTCAAGCATCATATCTTCGTCCTTTTAATATGTCTTTTCGTAAATCATGTGAATGGACTTTTGGTACTTTTTGAATCCGCTTCATAATTACGACAAAATATGCTTTTTCTGAAACCCCTCCACTGTGATCATTTGAATTTACATCGATTCCATACTTAAACCTCGACCTCAAATACAAGATAACGTTGAATCTTCGCCTCCAACCTGCATACTTAAAATTGAATTCTTATCCAACTGGTACTACATTTTGCATTTTATGACTACTGTGATAATGGGATGGAGAATCTTCATTCCATAGTCTCATAGTTTTCAATGGTGGAAAAGAGAATATAAATCTGTCAGAAGAGCTATTTCAGGGTTTGAATAAAAAACGGAAATGGACAAGAATAATCATCATTTCAATTGTCAATAATTAAACAGACAAAAACCTGAGATCAGTAACCAGACAAGACATTAAAATTCCTGGGCCAGCAGCCGCAGGGTATCTTCTTAATATTAAACTGATTATTTGGGGTGCAATGTCAAACATTGGATCGATCGTCCTGATTGAATGCACTAATTAAACAAGATAAGACATTAAAATTGCTGGAGCAGCGCCCACGGGGGCCTTTTTTTTAATAATAAACCGATTAAATCTAATGTTGGGGGTGCAATGTCAAACATTCTATCGTACATTGCGTTGATAATGGCATCCACGAAGAAGAAATTAATAAAACGGATTTTAGGTAAACGAGACTGTGAACAGGAAGAATGTTCTTCGTAAGAATGGATATCTCTTGTTATTTATTTCAATTGAATGAATGCAATACATATGAATGATTTTTACACACTTTACACTGAAACCCTTTTCAGACTAAATTGCTCACTGGATCAATCACGAGCCCAAATGAATTCACAGCATTATTAATGGTTTCACGCGTCAGATTCTTGAATCCAATGTTTTCCATTGACGTAGCTTTTGACGAGGAAAGGCCTGGCTTCCTCCGGTGTCAGCTCGTGAACCCATGAAACACCGCCCGCGGCAGCTGCACCAGGGCCGTAACATTTGTACACGCCAAAGAAGGCCGTTCTGTCAAACGCCCAGTAGAAAATCAAATCCAGAATCAGTGACAAATCCGAAGTATATATTTCAGCCATCAAATCCATAAACAGAATTTCAAAACAATTCAAATGGGCATTACCGATCTTTGGTAGTTTGATGACCCCAGTCGTCCCATCCCTCACGAGCAACAATGTCATCGAAATAAGTATATGCATAAACAATACGTGAGTACTGGCCCATGGCGCGCCCAATGTAGAGGGGTCCCGTTCCCGTGACTGTGCAGTGCACAAATGCAAATCCTGTTTTCTCATACGGTTTTTCCCGGCCTTGAGCAGCGATAGAGCCGAACTCTTTGGCAATGGAATGGAGCTCGCAATGCTACACACAAGAAGCAATCATATGGGTACTCATTGAAAAATTGAAAAAGTATGATCAATATAAGAATTCACTCGCCCAAAAAACAGGTTCAGATTAATCTATTTGTTGCATTGAGAAGCAATAAAAATAGTTGTAGAAACAGGAAATTTCATTACGTTAGGTGGACGCACAATCCATCTCTCCTATAATTTTCTCGTCGGTAACATGCCTTGAAGATCCTAGCGTCTTACCCTATCTATCTGTTAATTTTTCAGAGACACTTCCTCGTTGAAGGCCGAATTTTCTACCTTTCCCTTGTACTGATGGTTAAACAGATTGAACTAACCCTCAAAACTCAGTGAAAGCCTGATTTTTTTAATACCTATCAATTTCTGTTTCTATATATTATATTAAATCTGGACAATGCAGTGGATCTATTAAATATAAATACTGACACAGACCACTGTTAAAGATGTATCATCTGTGTGTGCACCGCAGTATACATCTAAGCATTTGAATCTGTGTTGTGAATCTGCGAGGTTTCGGAAAGAGTAGGCTTATCAATATCCAGCATTGTATGTACAGGCCAATGTGTAATCCTCCATTCAGTCCAAAAGATGGATATGGTGCATCTGATAGAAGTCGGATAGAAATGTAATAAAATGCAGTTTTTTTTGGCACTAGATGTTCACGGTTCGAGAATGCTTTGAAGTTTTGGGGGTTGTGTGATCTTAAAAAAACTTATTGGAATGATTTCTTTTGCAGCAGCAAGGGTTGTTGGAAAAGCTGTAAGCTGAGCAGTCTATGTTCTTACAGCTTATTTTGGAGACCTTGAAGCCACATATATTTTAGAAGTGCAATTCCCTTAACTCAGACTCGTATCTCAGAAGGCCAGATCCCTTTGCTCAGACTCGGTTAAGGGGAAATCTATCAATGTGTCCTCTTAAAAAATGATTTTGAGAGAGGTTATCCTTCTATCAAAAAAGGTTATTCTTCTATCATTGAATATGCACAATAACTATATTAGGTCTGATTGTCTATGGAATTGCATTTGGGTGCATTCAATACACAAACTAGTCTCAATGGAACTTCAATTTTCCTATAGTAAAAATTGATATTCATCTAAAACTGAAGCAGGAGGATGCATTCTAGTGCACAGAAATGGAGGACACAACAGTATCCATCATTCTATGTGCACGTTATTGTATATCTAGATATATTGAATTTAGAAAGTGCAATGATTCTATACTAGACAACACAGACCCATCTAAAACCAAGTCTGATATTCACCTAGAGTTTGTGAACCTGGAGGAATTTTGCCTCACAACCAGGTCCGGGCATGGTTTAGATGGGTCTCTGTGCTAGTTTTTCATGTTCTGACCTTGTACATGGATCTCCCATTGCCAAAAATGAAGTCTATGGATCCTTCAATGTAACACTCCTTGAAGTAATGGCGGCCTTCGTCGTCACACAGTGTATCCTGCGCACCATAGAATCCACACCCCAGGAAATAGGCCTTGTCGCCAGATATTCTGAATGCAACTGCTTGCCATCCTTCCATCCCAGGCATGGGTGCCGGAGCCGTGTTCTGCATTAACATTGACAGGGCCATCGAGATTTAAATCACAAGATATAAGCATTGCTTTGGTCTAGTAACAGTAATATAGAGCGATTGTAGTGATAATGATTGGGATTCAATCTTTGCATAAAATTCAAAAAAAAAAACGAATTCCCATTCATAAAAGAAATTCAAAACCATTTCTGCACCTTGAAGCTGATATTCTTGGCAGAAAAATGGTTCGCCAGCACTGTGACAGAAGCGCTGTGGTATGTACGCAGCTGCTGCCCCGTTGGATCGAGGTCGCTGGCTCTGTTGTGCCATTCAATTACCGTGAATTCTTTCCCTGCGCCTTGAAATGTAATGTAGGGCTTTGTTGCAGGTACTAGCACCTTCTCCCTGCACAATAACAATGAGTAGAAACTAGTTTTACGAATCTTTATCCTAATAACTAAAAAATTGCACAGACTTGTTTTACAAAACTATCCTAAAACTAATTTAATTTGTAAATAGAAGTATTTAAGATTTGGTTTGTTCTAACATGTGGTATTTTTTTTTTCAAATGTCTGAGAGGAACCAATTCTCTCATTGATTTCTCAGTCCCTGGATCAAAGCTGAATCAACAATTGATTTATTTATAAACAAAAATCCCCAGCTCAACTCTCTTCTACTCTAATCTTTGTATAAAAATGACAGTCAATATGGTGAAAACTCACAGATAGTAGCCAGCATGGATATTTATTATAACTATCTCTCGGTTTCCTTCTATGACAGAATCCACAGCTGCTTGGACAGTGAGAAAATCTCCATGACCACTCTGGTCTACAACTACTTGACGAGTCCCAATGGGTCCCTGCCATGGGTGCGGCCAGGCCCTACTTGTAGAATAATTCCCTTGAATCCCACCTTGAGCAAATCCACCAAGCAGCAGACTGACCATGACCAAGAGCCATATTCTGCATGAAGAGCACCAATGCTGGACCAAGATCAAATCCATCAAATCTCTTTGAAAAAATTCTACAACTACCCAATACAATGGCCTCTTTCACAATTGTGGGGCTCTCTCAAAGCCTGGAATGGGTCTGGGAAGGAGTTTTATGCCTACTTATGAGGAAGGGACTGGTAGGAATCCAATGGAAGCAAGGAATCTCAAACAGCAACCCAACACTAACGTCTCTTAGTTGATTGTGTGGGGTTTTCTGTTGGACCCTCCAAGTGAGAATGTTTATAGTTGTTATTTTGGAAGGATTAGAGCGTCAACGTCTCTCATGATCTCTTAATCATGGCAGATTGTGGGCAACCATGCCTTTCTTTAAACAGCCATACACCAAAACATAATAGTTCGTGCGTGCTGCAAAGGCTTAGTTGTCTGCCTACGGCTACTAGACAGACAGAGACTCATCAAACGGTCGACTCTTCGCCCACGCGCGCTGTCATTCGCTACTTTCTCATTCTTTTCTGTGCGCTATCATGTGACCAGCAGGATTTATTAAGCAGCCAGTTAAGGCTCATGCTGTTATAGTATGTATGATATATTACTTTTGCAATTCATTGTTATTTAAATATAATTTATTTTTTATGGGTTTTATTGGCAAATATCAAAAAAAAAATTATGAATTTAATGATTTATTTAATATTTTTTTGTTAGGGATGATTTTAAGGATGGAAATTTATTTTTAAATGTAAAAACTTTGGTGAATTTTAAATCCTTCATATTCCAACTATAAATGATTGGAGATATTTTTGTAAAAATATTTAAATATCTAAGGATTTTATATAGTTTTTATAAAAAAATTTAACTAATGTAGTTTTTGAAAAAACTATGAAAAATTAACTTATAAGCAAAATTTAAACCCTAAAATCCTTAATCCTTATTTACTGTATGAGGATTGTTCATAGTTAAAAAAAATAATTATTAAAATCTATCACAACATCAATTAAACATTATCTACAAAATTGTATGATTATTAATAATAATTAAAACTTCAAAAAAAATATGTTAATTTATACTATAATAATTAAATAAAAATATGTATATTTATAGTTTACACATTAAAATAATATGGTATTATGTTAATAATTTAAATTTAATTTATTGAATTGAAATGCTAATATGTTAAAAGGTAGATTCAAATTTAAGTAAATACAATGCTATACTCAACTGATATGATAGGATAAAAGAAATAAATTACATATTTTTCATTATATTATTTGGATATTTAAACATAGTATGTAATAGAAATGAAAATATAAAAATTATTAAAAATAACAATTAAAATTAGAAACTCCAATTCAAGTTATTTGGATATTTAAATATAGTATGTAATAGAAATGAAAATATAAAAATCATTAAAAATAACAATTAAAATTAGAAACTCCAATTCAATCTATGAAGTATTTCTAGGAATTAAAATCAAATTTCTTAAAGTGTAAATATTTTTATTAAAAATAATAATTAAAACTAAAAACTCATATTTATCAAGTATTGAGAAAAATCAATTTTTTAAAGTGTAAATTTTTTAATCATTTAATTCTATGTCATGCATTAATTCCTTTATGTTAAATGATAAAATAAATTACAACTTAAGAAGTGCTTAATAGTTCCTAGTTTAAAATGAGTCTAGCTTAAGAAGTATATTGTTATAATAACCTTGAACCTTTTTATGGACAAAGTTTCTAACTTTTGCAATGCAACAAATTTTTCCCTTTAAAAAATTTCTCTTATATCACAAGTTTTACAAATTTAATCATCACCATTCTTATTTTATTTTTTAAATTCAAAATATTGAAAAACTAATATTATCACTTAAAACAAAATTTAAGAAACATTTCTATCATTTTAACTTCATTTTAATTATTCTTTCATTATTACTCCAAATCTTATCTTAAAATTCCATAATCATATAATGATTAATAAAATGTTAATTTTATTTTATTAGTATTAAATAGTAAATATCAATTTTCCCATTAAAATTAACGCACCTGTTCCATCACAAATATACCTAACTTCTTTTTAATGCAATTTTGCTATTAAAAACATTAAATATTTAAAAAAATCTAAAGTACTACAATTGTACTATAAATCATTAAAAAATAAAAATTAATTAAAAATAAAGTTGAAATCGCAGACATGAAATACTAAGACAGACCTCATATGCCCTCCACAAATATGTTTTAATAGTAAGTATTATGTTTCTTCAGCGAACTTGTCTAGGATTCCTTTTTTTAAGGAAGTAACTTAAGTCCAAATTCAAATTGAACGTTACCAATTGTCATGATAGTGGAGGACACTTTATCCTCCTTGTGAGAAATTTAAGGATGTAGCAGGCCCCACCTAGTTTACTTGGTCACCACCCTCAAATTTTGTTAACATAGAATCCAATTATAATGCTCTGACATGTGAGGGCCTAGGTCACAACCCTTGAAGATTTTGAGGGCCTATATTGTTTTTTGGGTGAGTGTGCCCTTTTTATGCTCTGGTCCACAACGACTCTATTACCCAAGTTTTGTGAATAGTGACAAAAACTAATGATACCTTGGAGCCAAATTTGATAAGCAAGCTCAACCCTCAAAACTATGACCTTTGGCCCTTTCATGAACAACTTAAGTACTCTGTTAAGCTTTATGTACTATCATGACAAGGTATGGAACACTATGATCTTTGGCCCTTTCATGAACAACTAAAGTACTATGTTAAGCTTTAGGTACTATCAGCTTTAGGTATGGAACACTATGACCTTTGGCCTTTTCATGGACAACTTTAGCACTTTGTTAAGCTTTAGGTACTATCATGACAAGGTATGTTCCAGTAAAGCCATGGTTGTAAAGGCCATGGCCTTAAAGGCATGAATATTTTCTATAAAGTTTGTTGCAGGTGACCCCAACCTTGTATCTAAAGGTTTCCACTTTAGGCTGTTGGATATTTGGGCCAAAGTTCTAGCTTTACGTTGTATTTAGTGTTGTATTTAGTGTGGGTTAAGTGTGTGCTAATTTTTTATTTGACGTTGTATTTAGTGTGGGTTAAGTGTGCTAATTTTTTATTTGGAGGGCATTGTTTGTACTTGATAGATTGTTTATTGTTTTTTTTTCAATTAGTTTTAAGTTTATATAATCTCTTTAAAATAAAAATCAAGTTGAAAAATATTTTAAATATAATGTTTTGTTTTTTTATTGGTTAAAAATATTATTTTGACTCTTTTTAATTAAAAAAATTAATTAGTTTTAAGTTTATACATTGTAAAATTATAATTCTTTTAAAATTGAAAATAATTATTTGTAAATTTTGATAATAAAAAAATATTGATTTGACATTTTCTATCATTTTCAGTTCCAAAAAATCAATCTTACTATCATTTAAAATAACAAATGTAAAGTTTATTTATGATGATGCAACTCCATGAGAGT
>ML813064.1:56582-72435 GCA_009831015.1 Picea engelmannii
CTAAAGAATTAGGCGAGCATCTTGGTTAGGTACCTCAGTGACTCACCATAGAGATATTTCCATAAGGATATTTGATGTTCAATATTGTATTAACATTTTTGATGTAGCAAAGAAGCCTTTATCCTTGTACCTTATCAAAGCATGGGATAATAAAATTAAATGGTGCTTTCATGGTTTAAGAGGCCCATATTTTGTAGACAAGGAAGGGATCAAGTGTAGGTGATGTTCAACATGGATTGTTTCCTAGTAGTTCAAGAGTTTGTGGATATTAAGAATTATTCTTTGATAATGGACTTATGAGACATGCATGTGGATTCTTGTTTAGTAATTTAATTTAGGAGATTTATAATTCAGGAGTTCAGGGAGATGGATTTCAAATTATCTTCCTAGAGAACTAGCCGAGTAGCCTAGTTAGGTACCTTGGTGACTCATCAAAGAGAGATGTTTCCATAAGAATATTTGATGTTCAATCTTGTATCAACACTTTTGATGTAGTAGAGAATCCTTTATCCTTATATCTTATCAAAGCATGGGACAATAAAAATAGATGGCACTCTAATGGTTTAAGAGCCCCATTCTTTGTAGACAAGGAAGGGATCAAGTGTAGGTGATGCTCAACATGGATTGTTGCCTAGTAGTTCGGGAGTTTGTGGATCTCGAGAATTATCCCTCAATAATGGGTTTATGAAACATGCATGTGGATTGTTGTTTAGTAATTTAATTTAGGAGATTCATAATTCATGAGTTCAAGGAGATGGAATTTGGGAAATTAGGAGCTACACCTTTACGAGAGTAAGGAGGTATCTTGATGACAGAGGATACTCCTTGAGGTTTGAGGTAGACTCGATAGTAATGAAGGTTGGGGGCGGGGTGGTTCCCTTCCCATGTTTTAATCTTCCTCGGTTTGCTTTACTGCTACCATTGTCTTCCTTGAGTCTTCTTCTTTTCTCATAGTAGTTCCCCCTTCTTCCTCTTGTCCTTGACTTCTTGCTTCTGATCCCTATATTGCATTTATCGGGTTCCCATACTCCTTGTCTAGTTCATCCAATTTGAGGAGAATGTCAAAGTGTTGAGTGCCCTCAGCTTCTAATTCACTGAGAATTCATAACATTGAGTGGCCCTAGCTTCAATAGTCATGGAAATGAAAATCTTCATGTGCTACTATAAGTCAATATTCTTCAAAAACTTATTGTCTCTAGTCTTGGAAAACCCTATGTCAAGTACCCACTAAAACATTTCTTTGTCCACCTTGTCACTAAAAGTCATGCCCCCGCATTCTCTTACCTTGGCTTCAATTTTTCACCCTATTTCTTAACTTGTCCCAAGAGCCTACTATTATAAGTCTCTGATGTTACCATAACCGAGAGTTGAAACTTGGTTGACGATTGTTTCAACCCAGCACTAGAGGTGACCTTACCTCTTCTAAGTTGACCTTGTTATTTTTCTAAAAATACAAGAAATCATGCAAACATGATTAGAAATGAACTCAACGAACTCATGTAAAAGATATTATTTTATTACAATAAAATCAATTGATACAATGAGGTTGATGCCCTTTTTATGTCAATTGCTAGGTAATTGTACTACTATTACCACCAAACTACCTCATCTACTAATATCTAATTAAGTTATGTCTATCTTTTTCTTAGTCACTTATATAAGTGTATCTTTATTACATCAATAAGCTTTATAATTTAACAACCTGTCTTAAAACGTAAGAACGTGTTTGTATAGCTATGACAACTACCACCAAAACTAATTTTTTTAGTTACAAAGTTAATAAAACTATAGTTTAATGAGACATGAAAAACAAAACTTAAAAACCTTAAACACTAAAAAGAGGGCTAAGACATGTGACCCACAAGGTTGTTAGAAATAGATGGTTGACATCAAATCCCATGTCATTGTTGGTGAAAGTCAAATTCCAATTGAACGTTGAAAATGTCATGATAGTGTTGGAGACTTTATCTCCTGCTTCAAAGCAAAGAGTCAAAGTAACTTGAAGGAGTAGCAGAGCCCACATCGTCTACATGGTCACTTTGTCAACATAGAATCCAATTATAATGAACAAAGATTATACGACTTCGGTGATAATTCCTTCAAGATTTTGAAGGCCAATATTTGTTTTTGGTCAACAACAAATAATAAGCAAACTTTTCGAAATAATGACAAAATTAATCATAATAAGTATCTTGCTAAGATCTTTTGACCTAGGGATCCACAGCTAAATAAAATATACTCAAATCTATTAGACAAAATGATATAAATGATGTGTAGGATCAGCCCTCAAAACTAGTGCCCGGGCCCTTTCATGTATGGCATAATTACTCTATTAAGGTTTCGGTCCTACCATGACAAATTAAATTATGTTCTAGTAAGGCCATGGTTGTAAAGGCCATGACAAGGTATGTTCCAGCAAGGCCATGGTTGTAAAGGCTATCAACTTTAAGTATTATCTTCCCAATGTATGTTCTAGTAAAGCCAATGGTCATAAAGTCATTAATCTTTTTAAGTGGGCTGAAGTATGGGCCACATTTTGAGTCGAAGGACGTTGCCTAAAAGTATGGGCCAACTTTTGAGTTGAAGGGCATTGCCTTCAAAAGCACTTTGTAATAAAGTAGAGTAAATGATAACAATCTTTTAAGCTTGTAGGTTTGTATCTCGTTATAGTCATAAATAGTTGTTTAGAGTTAGTGAAAGGAATAAAATTCTTATTATCATATTTTTATCCAAGTTAAACCATAAAACAATCAATACTGTATATACAGTTTAAGCTTTCTAAATTTTAATATGATTAGATATTAATTTATTATTCGGATTGAAAGATGTTAATTTATTGGTTAGAGTTTTATTATTTTTTAATATGCCTTGAGATATCGAAAATAGATGAGACATGAAGGGTGGTAAGTGTGGGGATCACTTTTGATCCCAAAGCAAAACATGAAGTAATTGTTGCCTGGAAATTAGGAAAGGTGTTCAATTATCAAGTAGAGGTATTTGCACTTCTTCGAGGACTAAAGATTTTAAACTTAAGAGGGGTCAAAAGGCTCATTGTAATGGAGATTCATTGATTGTTGCACGAGGCATTTGAGAAATGAATCGAATTTTAAAGAGTTTAACCTTGCGAGGCTCCTCTTTAGAATCCATGGAGTCTCAAGGAGTTTTGATAAAGTTGAATATTTTCATCTTAATGGCTCTTCATATATAGGTTGATCGCCTAGCAAATGAAGCAGTTGCTCTGGATGAGGGAATTATAAGAATAAATGGGGGGTTCATTAGCAAGTCTTTCATTCCCTATATTTGTTTTTATTTGTTCATGGTTGATGATTCAACATAGCTCTTCTATGGTTAAAGGTAGTAGAGACAATTGGTGATGAGATTTCAATTTGAGGGGATGGGCATTACAACCTACCCGACCTCTGATACTTCTACATTCCTCACACAAGTTTGAAGTGATGGCTATTAGTTTGTGTTTTAAGTCTAATCATGGAGAAGACTAAATTATTATCAAATGTTTTTCTTTGTTCCTCTTACATCACTCTAAGTTGGTGTTGTTTGGGGTTCTTTAGAACTCCCTCTCATTCCTCTAACAAATTGTTGTTGGGTTGAGGAGGGTTCCATTGTGCTTTATATTTCTCTAGTTGCAGGTGTCAAGATCCTTTGAAGGTTCAAGCTCTAATATTTGTCTCTCATAAATGACTATTTTGGAGTTGGTTGAGGATGGAAGGACATAATCACTCTAAGCGGTGTTTCTTATGTGAATATTATGGTCTTCATCATGCCCAAAGGAGAACCATCTCCAAGTAGATTTGTATGTAATGTCCCTTTTTGAATAGGAGCTCCAAAGAGGAGGGATCAGTAGTATAAATAGCCTCGTCAGACTATAGCTAGGGTCGTATTGGGGTAAACAGGGTTACTAGAGGTCACTTCAGCTGAGGGTGTTATAATTCAAAACAGACATTGAGCTAAAAGTGACTAAAAGTGTTTTTAAGCCAACTTGAGCTAAAAATAGAGTAGGTGCCTAAGTGAGGGAGATAAAAATAGGTCAACAACGAATTAGAGTTTTGGGCAGCTATAAGAGAAGACAAAGCGACCTAATTGATCATTATGAAGAATTTGACTTGACAGTTGAGGAGAGAGGCGCACCTCAGGTTCAGGCGAACCCAGAGCTTTGTGGATTCCAGGAGGAAGACACCCAGAGGTTGATTTTAATGTTGAGAGACACACCCTAGTCACTGGGAAGATCATCGAGATCCTCCATCGTACTTCAAAAATAGTTATCCAGTTTGCAGCAGTGAGGGCACACTTGTCCAGGTAGAGGGTGCAGCTACTGAGCATCAGAGAGGTTCGACTTGTCCCAGTCAGGGAAAATCCAGTGATTCCCTTCCGACCCAGTTGAGAGGAGGGAAGGATGTATCTATTTCTTGGTTTCTCATCAAATTTCAACGGAGAAATCATATTGGGCGCATTACTTAATCAGTGAGGGTGTGACAGTTGGGGGGGACACATTTGGGATTCCTGAGAGATCATCATGTCAGATCCATGGAAATCCTTCTGAACCATTTCATAGGAGCCTAGGGTGCTAAGTTTGAGACCCTTATTAGTTGATTCCAATGGAGGAATCTCTAGGGCACATTTTACAGCAACAATTGGAGCAAATTTCCCCAGGGGGATCCATCTAGGGTCCAGACAGATCAGTAGAGGGTCGATTTTCAAGCCGTCAGTCACCAAGACAGTGTGAGAGGGCAGGGTGCATTGTTTGAGACAGTTTCTAGTCAGATCTAAGGTGTGTAGCCACCAGGGCACACACTCCAGTTCTGTAACAATTGTCGTGTGAGTTGTCGTAGCGCATAGCAGATCATCCAACTCATACCCTATCCAACATCAGTCTTCTATTATCTAAGTATCATCCTTCTAGTTTATTTATTTAATGTATTATGGCTAAGATCCACTTAGATTTGATCTAGATGAGTGATTATCTATTTTTAGCCGCATACAACATTGTAACCAATAGAAAACTCATAATATATGATTTGCAGTCTTTGTGTCATTTTCTATATGTATGCTTATCCATATGATTTTAAAGAACTTATTTATCTACACACATATGCAAAAACACCAAGCATGTTAAACCCAACAACTTAAACACATCCAAAAAACCCCAGTGTATTAGATCAGATAGTAGACACAACAGATTAGCAGCTTTTCCTAGACTAGTCGGATTTGGGATATTACAGTGGTATCGGAGTTTTAGTCCTGCCATCATGTGACTAAAGACGATGAGTTCAGCAGGTGAACCTGAGGGTCATGAGCACGTAGGTGATGAGTATGTCACTTACAACAGATGCAGAGGGAGGAGACCTAGACCAGATTTTCCCCCATTTCCTCCTAATTCAAAGGAAGAGGAAGAGGCGCATAGGGAAACAGAGAGAAGGGAAAAACATGAGGAAAAGAGGGAGGCAGAGAGGGTGATGGGAGGCACATATGAGAGGCCAAAGAAAAGTGGAAAGACACCCATGGACCCAGATACAACTTTCATGTAGGTTATTAGCAATGTGGTGGTTAGCCAGCAGGCCATGACTCAGTCCTTGGCACAGATGGTTGGTAGATTGGTTATAGTGAGCACACCGGGCACACAAGCCCCACATGCAACGCAAGGGAACTTAGGGGTAGGAAGTATACCCCAGTCACCTACTCGCACATACACTTCTTCGAGTAGGATTCCCAGGCCATTGTTCCCTAGTTTCCAGAGGGCACCCCCAGCAGTAGCACAACAACCGATAGCATAGAGGCAGCCCACTCAGGCAGAGGACATTATAGAGTACAAGAGGGAGTACATAGAATTAGTTTGTGACTTCCATTGAGACATGACCCTGGTCTAGTACTGTGGACTCAGACTTAGGAACCGCCCAGAGAGCCTCAGAGACGAGGATCGTAGCAACAGCAGGGGCATAACATTGATTTCATCCAGAAATTTGGTCAACTCACCATACCTTATTTTGACGGATCGTCCAAATGCACTACTAGATATTGGGTACAAAAGATAGACATGTACTGCAAGCTCAACCAGATGACCGAGACAGAGGCTATCAGTTTCACTACCCTACACTTGGAGGGTGAGGCATATGAGTGGTGGCATCATGGACTAGTGGCACTGGGTCATAGTCACATCACTTCGTACAGGTAGTTCATAGAGAGGATCATGGATCGATTTGATAGGAGGGGTCCAAAGATCCACTTCAAGGACTTGGCTCAGCTGAGACAGATAGACAGTGCAGAGGCATTCATCACAAATTTTCAGCAAGTAGAAGTGACAGTGATAGTGACAGATATCTCAGAGTCCAGGTTGATTATGTTGTTCACAGAGGGGCTCACAAAATCCTCGAGAGGATTGGTGAAGGCATATAGTCCTCACACCTTGCAGGATTTCATATTACACACTCGATATCTAACAGACTTAATGTTGAAGACTAAACACTTTCCCAAACCCTTCGTACCACAGAGGGACTGAGACAGGAAGCCATTCTAGAGAGATTGGAAGGACAAGGAGAAGTTGGATGACAAGATAAGGCGAGATCTTATGAGGAAGAAGCTCTTCACCTACAAATACCCTTGGGTCCCAGGCCACAGGTGCATGAGCAAGGGAGAGATCCATTATATTGAGGTGGCAACAGACAGTGTGGATAGTGAGGAGGAGGAGCAGGATAGTGGATCCACTAGCTCAGAGGAGAATTCATCACAGGTGGAGGAGAAGCCTCCCCAGAGACCACCGACACCAGCAGGGACCCAACCACTGGTAGTGACACAACCTTGTGAGAACGCTAACAGATAAACATCAGCAAAGGGTGGAGTCATAGCGACCCTCTAGTGTTCCCAGGTATGACACCCTCTGGATCAGAGGGACTATTCAGGGACAGCGGGCAATTTCCCTAATAGATGGTGGGGCCACTCACAACTTCATTGATGCTTCATTGGTGTCGAAACGAGCACTTTAGATAGAGGAGTTTAAGGGTTTGACGTTGCAGTAGCAGAAGGCCACACAATGGAGTTTCTAGACAGATTCTCGGAATTAGATATTAAGTTAGGTAACTACACCGTGAGAGACACATTTTATGTACTTGACCTATCTGACATAGATGTGGTGTTGGGAGTCCAGTGGTTGATCACCTTGGGAAAGATCACCACCCAACTACCAAACCCTAGAAATGGGGTTTAGAGACTGTGAGGGGAAGAGGATTATGTTGAGGGGCATGTCGACAGGTGCACCCAGGAAATTTTTGAACTAGAGGATGGAGAGTATCTTCATAAATGGGGAGGTAGCATATGTTGCAGAGTGCTTGATCACTACACAGATGGATTCATATGGTCAGTAGTAGTATTAGATAGATATCATGACCTTGTTGGGACGACATCATCGAGTTTTTGGTTTGATTCTCCCAGGGAGACCACCTGATAGGGGGTTTGAGCACACCATTGAGTCGGAGGAGGGGACTAAACCCATGATCACGACACCCTATCATCATCCTCGGAGGTTCAAGGATGAGATAGAGAAAGAAATTAAGGAATTTCTATCAATGGGACACATTTGGCCTAGCAGGAGTCCATTTGCTTCTTTAGTTGTCTTAGTTCTGAAGAAGGATGGTACCATGAGGATGTGTATCGACTATCGAGCCTTGAACAAGAAAACCATCAAGAATCGATATCTTATCCCTCGCATCGATGAGTTTATGGATGAACTGCATGGGGTAGTTTTCTTCTCGAAGATTGATCTACGCTCTGGATATCATCATATCAGCATCTGAGAGAAGGACATAGAGAAGACAAAATTCCAATGCCACTACAGTCATTTTGAATTCCTAGTTATGCCATTTGGGCTAATCAATGCACCGACTACATTGCAGTCTTGTGTGAACCACGTATTCAGGGATTAGTTGAGGAAATCGATATTGGTTTTCTTTTATGACATCTTGGTTTATAGCAAGACATGGTAGGAACATCTAAGGCACTTGGATGAGGTACTCAGCATCATGGAGGCACAATCACTATACAACAAAGAGTCCAAGTGTGAATTCGGCATGACAGAACTACTCTACTTGGGCCACATTATCAGTGCACAGGGGGTACAGGTGCACAAGGAGAATATCAGGGCCATTATGAATTGGCCAACTCCTAGGAATGTGACAGAGTTGAGGATCTTCTTTGGGATATGTATCTATTACAAGCGATTTTTCAAGTGGTTTTCTCAGCTAGGAGCACCACTTACAGATCTCACCAGAAAGGGGGCCTTCATCTAGACCGATGAGTCACATAAATCCTTTGATCACATGAAGGAATTCATGGGCACATGCCCAGTGTTAGAATTACCATACTTCACTTTTTCATTTGTATTAGAGTGTGAATCATTCGGCGAGGGCATCGGGGAAGTTTTGATGCAGTAAGGACAACCCATTGTGTTTGATAGAAGGAAACTCATTCAACCTGAGAGGTTGTACTCTATTTATGACAAGTGAATGTTGGTGATCATGCATGCCTTGACCAAGTTCAGACAATATAATTTGGTGGGTAGCAATTTCGTAGTTAAAACAAATCATAACATCTTAAAGTATTTCCTTGAGCAAAAGGATCTTAGTGAGTGCCAACAAAAATGGGTGACAAAGGTGTAGCCTTCAATTTTGACATAGAGTATGTCAAGGGGAAGAAGAACATTGTGGTTGATGCACTGTCTAGGAGACCTGCAACATGTTCTTTGATGGAGGTTTAAATGGATTGGAAATCCCATTTGTTGGTGGAATATTCCAAGAACAAGTTCTCTTGTGAGGTTTTGGATGGGTAGGTTCAGGATGAAAGGTACAGGGTCATTGACGATGTCATATTATACAAGGACAGAGGCTACTTAGTACCAAGTTCATGGCTTAAGAAGAAGATCTTAGCAGAAGTTCATGATTCGCCACTGACAGGCCATCAGGGGTTTTTCAAAACCTACAGGTAGATCATAGAGAGGTTCTCATGGAATGGCCTCAAGTAGGATGTTATGAGGTACATCTATAAGTGTGTGACTTAATAGTAGAACAAGTCAAAGCATACACTTCCAGCATGACTACTTCATCTGCTTCCCATTCCGGAGCAGAAATGGGAGAGCATATCGATGGACTTCATCACAGGTCTACCCAAGGTTTAGGGTAAGGACTGCATATATGTGGTGGTCGATAGATTGACCAAGTTTTCACACTTCTACACCATACCGAAAAATTACAGTGCAGTTCAGGTGGTTGATTTATTCTTCGGGGAGGTCTTTAGACTCCATGGGTTTCCAAGGAACATCATTAGTGACAGGGACAATCAGTTTATTAGTACATTCTAGAGGGAGTTGTTAAAATTGGTGGGGACAGAGTTGACATCCAGCACTAGTTATCACCCTCATATAGATAGGTAGAATGAGATAGTCAACAAGTGGGTTGAGGGGTATTTGAGAAACTATGTGAGTGGACAATAGAGAACATGGGTTAGGTGGCTACATCTAGGAGAGAATTGCTACAAGACCACTTTCCACGTGTCCATTGGCATGACACCCTTCCGAGCATTTTACGGTTATGATGTGCACACTTTGATAGAATTGGTTTTCTGGGAGAGAAAAGCTCCCAAAGCCAAGGACTAGATCACCGAGAGTCAAGAGATTCTCAAATTACTGAAAGAGAACCTACAGACAACACATAATCAACAGAAGATGAGTGTAGACAGGAATAGGATAGAGTGCAGCTTCGAGGTTGGGGACTTGGTATTTGTAACACCCTGTTTTCCCCAATTTGTAAAAATAACTGGACTAGCCAAGAACTGTGGCAAACTCATAAATGTGAATATGTGATGTGAATGGACCTTGTGGAAAAGGTTGATGAATGTGAATAATATTATGAATTTATATTGCAGGACTGCTGAGAGGGAATATGCTGAAAAAGAGACCATGATGGCTGCAGAAAGGCGGTGGAAGGCACCTGGAAAGGTGGCGTTAACTTCCACCGAAAATCAATACCATATTTGGACTCCACTGGCCCAGAGAACCAAAAGCGGCTCGCTAGCCCCAAATTAAATGTCTCACGGGCTGGTAGGTAGATGGCTCCTCAGGAATTAATGAGGGATGGGGAGGTGAACCGCCCATCCATAGAGCCGTCAGGCCTGACCAGCACGAGGCAAATCATGCCACACGCAACCTCGCAAGAGGATAAGGCGTGGGGGAGAAGCGATTGGGGGCAGATGCGAGGGGAGAAAGAGAGCTCTGGCGATATGCAGAGTGGGTGATAGCAGAGAGGAAGGATATTAAACTTCGCTCCTGGTCACTGACAAACAGAGATGCAGTCTCACAGCGTCGTGGTCTCAGCTCGGGGGTGGCTAGTGGTAAATCCACTTGGAGTCATTGAGCCTACGGTTGGGTGGAAACGATCACCCCTCTCAGTAGTTGTATAACCCCTGGTGTTACTTTCTGATAAGTGTTTTTCCTTTGGCATCTTGAAATATATGTATTCTGACAATTATGCTCATAAGTTGTGAAATTGTGAATAATTTCAATATAAGAATGTCTGTATGATGTTTTGATCAGTACTGGTAGTTGTATGTTTATAATGGAAAGACTATGTGTGGCTTATGTTCTCTTAAATCGTTATTTATATGCATACTGATCTAATTCAGACTTCACGCCTAGTTCTTGGGAGAGAGATACCCTTATCTGCCTCAGATAGTACCCTAGGTAAACCTCCCCATAGAGATACCCTTCTTGAAAAAATCCCATCAAGAACCTGGAAAAAGGACATGAAGGCACAAGGCCTTAAGAAATCCCTGATAAGTATCGAATCGATGGACGAGATCCCATCAGGAGATCGGTGGTCACTCATGACCATCAGATTGAAAGAAGAAACTGGAGGGTTAAGCGCCTTAACCCTGAATAGGTGTTGATCGACGAACGAGATCCCGTCGGGGAATCTGTGGTCACCCATGACCGTTAGATTGGTAGGAGAAAGTAGGGGGGTTAAATTCCTTACCACTTTGTCTTTCTGTGTCTTTGTGGGTAGCGAAGAGATCAGGATCGTAGATCCCTAAGGTCCATGAGAACATATGGACCGTTGATTTTTCCACATCCAGGAAGTCGTGGGAGAATGCACAAGTTAGGAACCTGTCTGAGCCGTCAGATCTGGGCTGGAAAACCCGACAGTCGTTGGATCTGTCAGGAGATACCCGAGGGTTAAACCCCCAGTGAATAGGGGTGAAAGCCCCGAAATAGATCTGGATCGTCCGATTAAAGGAGGTCGCGTGTCGTGAGATCTCCCATTTCGGGAAACCAGGAATCGGGAACTCGGGAGTTCTGGTGATGAAAGATCGGGGCGTTCCATGGTAGAAACCCCGAAGTAGATTCAGGTCATCCGATTAAAGGAGGCCATGTGTCGTGAGATTTCCCATTTCGAGAAATCGGGAGTCGGGAACTCGGGAGTTTTGGTGACGAGAGATAGGGATGTTCCATGGTGGAAACCCTGAAGCAGTCATAGACCGACCGATTTCGGGAGGCTACGTGTCGAGAGATTACCCGTTTCGGGAAATCGAGGATCGGGGATTCGAAGGTTCCGTTGACAAGAGGTCGGGCTCTCACCTTGATAAATCTCGACGGAAGAGAGAGTGTGGTCATGTGGGAAGAGGTCATATTGACCAAGGCATAACCCAAGGGGCTAATCACCGACTTAGACTTGTTTGGCACTTCGGCGTTTCGGCACTCGGGATACCGAAGGGCATGTTCCCTCGTGCTCTCAAACCCTAAAATCCAGACTTATAAATATCGAGATGTTAGCATGTGGTTAAGTCTCGATGAACGGACGAGATTCTTTAGGAGGATCTTAGGGTCTATAACGACCGTCAGATGTGAGAAAGAGATGTCAACTTTAAGCTAGGGTGGGAATGTGCCTTAGGGTAAGTGGAGAGCATATCTGGACAACCAAAGTCCACCCACCCAGATCTACGGCTGAGGCTTTATTCCGGAGCCCCCTTGTTGTTCTTCCTTTAGCGGTGAGGAGGGGGGTATGGAATCGAACGCGCAACTCTGGAACGGTCAGGATTTATTCACATTGATCAACGGCATTCAGGCAAATTCCAGACCCCCCTTGCCATTCTGCCTTTAATTGGGGGGGTCTGGAATGGTGTGGCGCGTGAAGTGGGACCTGTCTCCTGTCACGTCGCCCACCATGTCGTTTTTCCCCTCTCGCCACCTGTACTCCACTCAACTGTGCGACAAGGTCGTTCCTAATGGCCATTTGCTAACCCTGTAGGGATTCGTCCCTATTGGCCAGTCACTAACCCTGTCGGGGTTCAGCGGTTGCAGATTTGAACGATTCGACATCCCTGTGGCGCCGAGGTGCGAAATACAAAGAGGCGCCATGATTATTTGACCTGTGATCATGACCCGCGATCACATGGGAGCAGAGAGAGAGAAATAGCTAGCTTACACTAGGCCTCCGTAGATATTTTGGGGGCTCTGATTCTGCCGAAATCAACAAAAACTTGATTACGGTAGTGGGTGCGTTACAAAGTGGTATCAAAGCATGGTGACAACACTCGGCCTGATTGGGCTCATGAACAAGTTGTGCATAAGCTTCGTTCGAAGCACTCCTAAGAGGAGTAACCCCCTAACTTAACTCTCTTATCCAGGATCAAAACTTGGAAACGAGAACCCGACTATATATGCATGTGAAAGAGTTATGAATTTATGTGCAGTTATAAAAATGTATCTAACTCTTGACTAATAACCAGCATTTTTCTTTTCACCCAAGAAGACGATCAGCTGCGGGAATTTACAGACGTAGAGAATGGTGACTCACCAAGAGATGGGAGAAGGATCCCACAATAGAGACGAAGAGTCTGACGAAAGAAGAGCAATAGGAACCCCTCCAGATCTAGCTGAGACTGTGAGGAGTCTCATGGTTGAATTGCAAAGCTGCAAGGCCGACAATGAAAGGATGATGAAAGAACAAGAAAAGCAAACTGAAATTAATGCAGTTTTACTGCAGAGCTTATCCGACCTACGGCGACAAATGCAGCATGAACCCGAGATGTAGAAACATGGTCATATCAGTGGCCATACTGAGAGGAGCACCTCAAGGAAGGTCCACCCCAGAGGTAAAGGATCAGTGCCAAACGATTCCTCTGAGAAGGAAGCTGGCGATTCATAAGGCTCTTCCAGCAGCAGGACAGGTTCCTATTCTCGAAGAAAATAGAAGAAGCAAAATACTTCCAAGGGTCATAAATTTGAGGAATTCAAAAAGGCCAAACCTCCCTCCTTCGACGGTGATATAAAGAAGGGAGAGGAAGCAGAGGCCTGGCTACTTGGACTGAAGAAATATTTCAGATTCCATGATTTTTCAGAGAATTTGAAGGCCCGAGTGGCCACTTTCAATTTGAACGGAAAAGATTCCATCTGGTGGGAAGATCTTAAGAATATGAAAGGGGTCCGCGAGGAGGACATGTCCTGGAAACAGTTTGAGAAATATTTCCGGAAGAAGTATTTGTCGGAAAAATATTTCGACGAGAAAGCTAAAGATTTTTATGAACTCAGACTGGGGCAACTCACTATAGAGGAATATGTCAGCAAATTCCTCGACTTGTTGAGATATGTACACTATATCAAAGCAAAGAAGGCGAAGGTGCAACGCTTCATCAGTGGGCTACCCAAGGAATACTGGAACAGAATTGAATTTGATGAGCCAAAGACCCTAGAAGACACTATTTGAAAGGCAACATATTGTCATGAACAATATGGACATCGGGCAGAGTCTCGTGGAGACTGGAAACAGAAGAGTGGTTCGAGATTTCAGAAAAAGGGGATCAAATCCTCAGGATTTAAGAACTACAAGAAGAACCCCAGAATGAACTTTCCAGCCCGGAGTGTACTCCAACAGACATTTCCCTCATAGGACGGAAATAAAACTTATGGACCTATACCGATAAAGAATGATAACCCAAAGAGAGAACCTTTGAAATGTTGGGGTTGCGGAGAAGAGCATCTCCTAAGAGACTGTCCACACCAACAGAACGGTTGGAAAGTTTATAACATTCAGAAAGCTACCACAGTCAATGATGTGGCAGGGAGTGTGCCACAAATTTATGCAGCCTTGGATAATAACCAAGTTGACCACCAAGCTTCAGTGGTGGAAATAGAAGGTATGATTTTCAACCATCTGGTGTCTGTTTTGATTGAACCTGGTTCAAATTTGAGTTATATAGCCCCTAGAGTTGTTGATAAGTGTAAACTACAGCCACAAAAACAAACCAAGCCATGGTTGGTACAGTTAGCCACTGGCACCAAAAGACGGGTAGCAGAGGTCATACCAGCCTGCCAATTAATGTTGGGTGAATTACCCACCCAAGCAACCCTTAACATATTACCCCTAGGATCATACGATCTGTTGATTGGTATGGACTGGTTGGCCGCCCATAAAGCCAGACTAGACTGCTACCATAAAACCTTAGAATGTGTGAGCAAAGAAGGAAAAAGGATAACCCTTCAAGGGATCCGAAAACCTGTCTCAGTGAAGCAAATATCAGCCCTGCAAATGAGAAAGTATTGCCAAAAAGGATGTCCCCTATATGCAATACAGGTGTTGAAAACAATCGAAGGTGATAAACCAAGACCTGATGATCACCCTATCCTGAGAGAATACAAAGATGTGTTTTCGGAAGAGGTACCGGGTCTACCTCCAAGAAGAGACATTGACTTCTTGATAGAGCTTGCACCAGGAGTGGTGTCGGTGTCTAAGACACCCTACCGGATGAGCACACCTGAGTTAGTTGAACTCAAATTGAAATTGAAAGAAATTATGGATAAGAGTTATATTCGACCCAGCGTGTCCCCGTGGGGAGCACTAGTCCTGTTTGTGAAAAAGAAGGATGGCACCCTTAGACTGTGTATAGATTATAGACAACTCAATAAAGTAACCATAAAGAACAAGTACCCCTTGCCCAGGATCAATGATCTATTCGATCAGTTGGGAGGTGTGTCTATTTTCTCAAAGATTGACTTGAGGTCGGGATACCATCAAGTCCGAATCAAGGGTGAAGACATCCATAAAAATGATTTCTGGACACGGTATGGTCACTATGAGTTTGTGGTAGTGCCATTTGGGTTAACCAATGCCCCTGTCACTTTCATGTGCTTAATGAACAATTGACTCAATAAATTTTTAGATAAATTTGTACTAGTTTTTATTGATGACATATTAATCTACTCTAAGAATAGAGAAGAGCATGAAGAGCATCTTAGAATTGTGCTGCAAGTGCTAAGAGAGCATCAACTCTATGCTAAACTCAGCAAATGTGACTTCTTCCAGAAGCAAATACATTACTTGGGACATGTTTTTTCCAAGGAAGGGGTAGCAATAGATCCTGACAAGATTAGGTCTATCATGGAATGGCCTACCCCAAAGGATGTTTCAGACATCAGATCCTTTATGGGATTAGCGGGATACTATAAGAGATTCATAAAAGGATTCTCCAAGATTGGTTGTCCAATCACTGCCCTCCAGAAGAAGGGGACAAAATTCCTGTGGACACAGAAATGTGAAGAAAGATTCCAAACCCTGAAACATCTATTGACCCATGCAGCCATGTTGAAAATCATTGAACCAGAAGCTGACTTCCTTGTGTGCACAGATGCATGTAAGGAAGGGCTCTGAGGAGTCCTTATGCAAAAAGGAAGTGTGATCTGCTATGAATCCCAAAAATTGAACGAACATGAAGTCAACTATGTGACTCATGATCTAGAACTGGCTGCCATAGTGCATGCCTTGAAAATGTGGAGGCATTACCTCTTGGGAAGAAAATTTGT
>ML813064.1:76722-92776 GCA_009831015.1 Picea engelmannii
CCGCAATGGTGTGGCGTGTGAAGTGGGACCTGTCTCCCGTCACGTCGCCCATCGTGTCATGTTTCCCCTCTCACCACCTGTACTCCACTCAACCGCATGACAGGGTCATTCCTAATGGCCATTTGCTAACCCTGTAGGGATTCGTCCCTATTGGCCAGTCACTAACCCTGTTGGGGTTCGGCGGTTGCAGAGTTGAACGATTTGACATCTCTGTGGCGTCGAGGCGCGAAATACAAAGAGGCGCCATGATTATTTGACCTGTGATCATGACCCGCGATCACATGGGAGCAGAGAGAGAGAAAGAGCTAGCTTACGCTAGGCCTCCGTAGATATTTCGGGGGCTCTGATTCTGCAGAAATCAACGAAAACTTGATTACGGTAGTGGGTGTGTTACAGTATTCCTAAGACTCAAACCCTATAGACAATCATCTCTGAAGAAGAGTGGGGTCGAGAAGCTCAAGCCTAGATTCTATGTACCTTACAGGATCATGTGTAGGGTAAGCTAGGTTTCCTATGAGCTAGAGCTTCCAGAAGGGAGTTGGATTCATAACGTCTTCCACATTTCTTTCCTCAAGAATCCCGTGGGAAAATTCATCAGAGGAGATTCCCCCACTGGATGAGGAGGGACAGTTGGATTTGGTTATGGAGGAGGTACTGGAGTTCTGAGAGCGGAAACTGAGGATCAGGGTCATCAGAGAGTGTCTGATCAGATGGAGAGGGCTTCCAGTAGAGGATGCTACTTGGGAGAGTGAGCAGGTGTTATAGCACCCTGGATTGGTATTGCTTGAGGATAAGCAATCTCGGGAAGGGAGGAATGTAATGTCCCTTTTTGAATAGGATTTATAGAGAGGAGGGATTAGTAGTATAAACAGATCGGTTATATTATAACCAGGATCGTACATGGATAAACAAGGTTACTAGAGGTCACTTCAGTCGAGGGTGTTATAATTAGAAATTGACATTGAGCTAAAAGTGACTAACGGTGCTTTTAAGCCATCTTGAGATAAAAATAGAGCAGGCACCTAAGTGAGGGAGATAAAAATAGGTCAACAATGAATTAGAGTTTTGGGCAACTATAAGAGAGGGTAAAGTGACATAATTGATCATTATGAATAATCTGACTTGACAGTTGAGGAGAGAGGTGCATCTTAGGTTCATGCGAACCAAGAGCTTTGTGGATTCTAGAAGGAAGACACCCAGAGGTTGATTTCGGTGGTGAGAGACACACCATAGTCATCGGGAGGATCATCCATATATTCCATCATACTTCAGCAGCAGTTACCCAGTTTGCAATAGTGAAGGAGCACTTATCTAGGTAGAGGGCACAGGTAATGAGAATCAAATAGGTTCAACTTGTCCAAGTCAGGGAAAATAGAGTGATTCCCTTTCAACCTAGTTGAGAGGAGAGAATGATGCATCTATTGTCTAGTTTCTTGTCAGATTTTGATGGAGAAATCATCTTGGGTGCATTACTCAACCAGTGAGGGAGCGACAGTTGGGGAGGACACATTTGGGATTCCCGAGAGATCATCAGGTTAAATCCAGGGAAATCCTTTCGACCCATTTCAAAGGAGCCTAAGGCTCTCATTTTGAGACCCTTATCAGCCTTCCAATGGAGGAATCTCTAGGGCACATTTTCCAGCAGCAGTTGGGGCACATTTCCCTAGGGGGATCCATCTGTGGTCTAGACAGTTCAGCAGAGGGCCGATTTTCAGGCCGTCAGTCACCAGGACTATGTGAGTTGGCAAGGCACATAATTTGAGACAGTTTCTAGTCAGATCTGAGGTTTGTAACCACTAGGGTGCTCAATCCAGTCCTGCAACAGTTGTCATGTGAGTTACTATAGCACATAGCAGATCATTCATCTCATACCATATCCAGCAATAGTCTTATATTATTCGGGTATCATCCTTTATTTATTTCGGCTAAGATCCACTTAGATCTGATCTAGCCTAGTGATTCTCTATTTTCAGCCGCATACGGCATTGTAACCAGCAAAAAACTCATAATATATGATTTGTAGTCTTTGTGTCATTTCCTATCTGTATGCTTATTCATATGTTGTTAAACAACGTATTTATCTACACACACATGCAAAAACACCAAGCACGTTAAACCCAACATCTTAAATGCATCCAGAAACCCCCAGTGTATCAGATTAGATAGTAGACACAATAGATTAGTAGCTTTTCCTAGACTAGCCAGATTTGGGATATTACAGTGTAGGTTTCCATTGCACATCTTAGCAATAGATTGCCCAATCACATAGAGGTTCAAAATGTCAAAAATGCATAAATATTAGAGGTTATCTCTCGTTAAAGAAAGGAAATTGAAAAGTTGGAAGCATATTGCAACATGTTGTAACAACCAGTCTTGGGACTTACCAGGAATTCCTATTATTTGGCTTCTCATCCAAATGCCTCAATTGGGTATGTTCCATCTATGGCCAAGGACAAGGAAATTGTTCATAAGGCACATAGAGACTTGGAAATGGACAATAGTGAATTGACATACCAGATATAGGAAACCATCATGTAGGAATCTCTAAGGGCACATTTCTTTTATTAATCTTGGGTTTTTAAATGTTTTGCAAGATAGTTGAAAGCAAGATATTATTTTTTCAAACGACATGCCACAAATTAGTATTTTTGACATTGTAATTAATTGACATGCCATTTGACAAACTTTTTATACGAAAGTTGTATTTTCATAATCTAGTTCCTAGATCTATTGATAATTATCCCACTCTAGCACTACTTTATCAAGTAGACCTACACTTAGCTTAGGTCAAGGTACTTTACACATATTCAAGGATATGTAATGATTCCCTATCTCACCTGACTTATGTTAGACTTAAGAATTTTTCCTAAAGAATTTCCAATAATATGTTGAATTTGCAGAATCCATAAGGGGAGGAACTATAATGTCACACACAATGGGTTCTAACTATGACAAACATGGTGGTGGGATAAAATCCTCGAGCCATGGCTTGAAAAAGACGACATCTCTACCACAAAACCATGGTACCTATTCCAAGACCTTTTTGTGATCTTCAAGATTATGGAAAAAACAATAAAGAAATATTGTATTGAATGGTTTATGGCTCGGGTGATGTTAATCTATTCGGTAAGAGATGTTAATGATGGCCACAACCCATCGAATTGACAAATCAAGGTATACTTATCATAGATATTTATGAGTTTGTAAGATATTTAATATCTCATGGTGAGTATGATACCTCTTGTAGTGGGTAAAGGGTCATTTGCACATGAAGAATGTGATTTTCTTTCTATACTAGAACAAAAATTGTGATTTTTTCTTCGGAAAAAAGAGCTATCGATGAGTTTGTTAATCTCTCGCATCTGCATGTGAAACACCAGATTGTTTTGACTCTTATTTTGATCTCTCCACATTGAAGGTTCATTGTTGAGGAGTCTTGGAATCCAAAGGGGATGAGGACATGTTTTCAATAGCCTTTTTAAAGGATCAAGGATGCAAAGATTTTCTCTTTTTTACTCCCTAAGACCTAAAAAGTGTGAATTGAGGCAATATATAGTTCTTAATATTAGATTGGCCTATCTAATAAGGAAATCAAATGAGAGCTATGAATCTAATACTTTATATCAAACTAATAGAAATCTGTCTATTGACTATTTGACAATTAGTCATATTTTTGTATCTTGTGTGATTGTGTTTGATTGTTTTTGGGTTTAGTGCACTAAGAATAGAATAACTATGATTGGATCGATCATTTATGTTCTTTTAATTTAGAAAACATTAATTATTCTTGATGTGTTCACTTAGTTGGTTAGATTGTAATATAGTTTAACATGTCTATGCAACAATCAATAAGGGATAGTCGTATGTTAGCCCAATGCATGACACCTTGGGTGTCTAAATGTAAGGTTAATCCCCTGCAAATCTAATGTCGGTTATTTTTTTTAAAGCACGTCGTTTCCTATAACATATAGTTTGTATGGTTCTTACTAGTGGTAAACCAATAATTTATCATCCTTTCAACTTAGTATCATCTCACTTAGCTCCCAAATCCTAGGCAAAGCATTATCAATATTGTGAAGAAGAACATGAGAGTATTAAACATGATAGTTTTCACTCCCAACTACCTCATCGCGAGATAGATGATGCTCTTTGTGAAGGTGAGCAAGCCTTCTCTATACTTTAGCTTGCAATTTATATTTTGTTTACTCAATTTTCGCTAATAATTTACTTAGTGTTTATAATTTAAGCATAGTTATTGAGAAGTTGGTTACTTATTCAATGAAACTTACACCACCATAGGATGAGGAAACTTTGGTTAAAGTGCTACCTTATCTCCTCTACCCACATTTACTTTATTTATTTCATCATCGCCTATTATATTATAGATAAACCAAACATTAATTAGATGGAAATTCAATGATTTACACATCCCACTACTTCTAAACCTAATAACTTTGCCACTATGATAATTGTACAATATACTTTGGTGTGAGTAACATCCCTTTTCCTCCATAAACCCTAAGAAACCCTATATCATAGCCTAGGAGATGGGCCATTACATAACTTTCACCTAATAATATTCAAGCTTTTAGCTTTGAACAATATGTACAAATTGTACAATAATAAGTTACTCAATTCTCTATTCAAAAGCATTAAATGGTATTTTATTACCCCACATCAAATCCCGAGTCACTCTTAATGTGAAAGTCCAAATTCTATTTGAACGTTGGAAAATGTCATGATAATGGTGGACATTTTATCTTGCTTGTTAGACAAAATTCTCAAAGTTAACTCTTGAAGGACGCACTTAATCCACAAATATTCGAGGACCTCGGTGATGATGCCTTTCATGCACTCGTCCACCACCAATCTCTTGTCTAAACTTTTATAATCATCCAAATTACTTGAATAATGACAATTTAATGATAATGGGTACTTAATAAAGAAAGAATCCATCTCCAACTCTGGTTAATAATACCTTGGATGTTGAACCAAATTTGATAGGTGGGCTCAACCTATGGCCTCTAGTACTTATGTTTAATTTGAGGTACTATCATGACAAATTATAGTACATTATCTCTTATCTAAACTATTATAATCATCCAAATTACTTGAATAATGACAATTTAATGATAATGGGTACCTTAATAAAGAAAAAAAATCATCTCCAACTTTGGTTAATAATACCTTGGATGTTGAGCCAAATTTGATAGGTGCGCTCAACCTATGGCCTCTAGTACTTATGTTTAACTTGAGGTACTATCATGACAAATTATAGTACATTTGAGAGAGGCCTCCCACTAACTGCTTAACGATGACATGAGGCCTCCATTTATTATGGTGGATTATATGGGTTGGTTAGCTTTTTTCATGTTGCCTCTTATTTCGAGGCATTCCATTTATTAGGATGGATTATATGGGTTGGTTAGCTTTTCTAATGTTGCCTCTTGTTTTGGTGTAGATGTGATTTTTTTTGGGGGATGTTCAAGTATTAGGGATTAGGTAAGGTCCTTTGATTGATTACTTTATTGAGATTATTATTTGGCCTTTCCCATCATATGTGGGTTGTTTTTTGGACAATTTTAATCTATTTAGATCAACCTCAGTATATGTTATTGATATGGTCTTTTGGCTAATTATAGATGTTTTTGTGAGATATTCAACATTTTTATATTCATTTGAAGGTGCACATAAGGGTTTGTTATATAAATCTTGATATCCTTTTTTTGATGTGCTTTGTGCATGTGATAACAAGTTGTATGTCAACTTCTTATTATCACTTGTGCATTTTTCTAACCTACGACCTAGAGACCTTGTCGTAGGTGAAAATCTTGTGACTTTCTTAAAAAACTTGTGCTTTGTTGGTCAAACTTGCAAATGAGTATTCTAGAAGTGTGAATGCCTAGCTCTCATTTTTTAATGCAAAGAAACTTCGTTGGATTTGCACTCTAAAGCTAATTCCTAACTTCCTTTTCAAGTTCTACAGCTACTGGACTACTCTTCATCAACTCTCTTCTAGTAAAGACTTTCCCTCACACATGTATTCTACCTAAAGTTTTTCTCTCTTCTTCCTATTGAATCTATTAGTTTAGATATAGGGTTTATTTCCTAACATTCTCTTGGATCTTCTTCAATCTCACCCCAAGGGAAATACCAACACACTAGTTTCAAGTAGAGCACCTTGCAACTATGGGCACACTTCATTTATCATATTGCATAATCTTTCCTTGTTATTTCCTAGATAGTTCTTATGTTGTGTGAACATTGCTTTGATTTTGAGGCGATTTTTCAAGTGTTTGGAAGGAGAATATAAGCATATTATAACGCAGTGGGAGATTGGGCTCTTCAATAGGTGGTCTAGGTCTTCTTTAGCCTATGTAGCATCCATTATTTCTCCTCTTTCACTTTGATTTTGTTTTTTTATGTTTTATTAACTATAACACATAGTTTAATTAAAGGGAAAATATTATTTTCTTTCTAGTTCTATCTTCCTTTCTAGATGTTATAGATCATATGGAGATCTAATAAAAGTACCTCACAAAATCAACGACCCTTAGGTGAACATTATCTCATACTTAATAAATAATCAAGTGGATTATTTACCCTTTGTCCTCATTATTTCCCTTGGTTCTTGATCGCTCTCAACGACTAAGTGGCAACTCAAGTTGTCCCTCCATCCTCTCTTTTTGGTGGTGGTTGGGCTAATTCAGTGGTATCATAATGCCTCATTCTAACCATCTTGATATGCAAATATATATTGATCTCTCAACACTAACTATGGACTCGCTAATTGTTCCTAACTCAACTCTCTTGACAACCATCTTTTTCATCCTTGTTGCTCATTGATTGTCTAGTTTTTTCAAACTATTCATCTTCCTCTAGCTACTTTCTGCGTTCATTATATACTTTAACTTTCACTAGCACTTTTCAATTTCCCTCATGACTCTTCAACTTTGATTGGGTACTCATTGTCACACTTGCTTGTCATCATGTGCCTTCCATTGCACTTTTCTCGCATGCGTGAAGCACTCTCCTCTAGAGTGTATCCCTTTTAAATATGATCAATACACATGCTACTTGGTGTGCTCTTGGCATGCCAAATTATTATTGCATGCTCTTCTTTGATACATATTCCTTCTATACTTGATCATCATACATATTTCATGTTATGCTCCTATTCATATTCTACCCCTTACACTTTGCACTCTTAATGTTGTGAGCATCATATGTGCTCTTTTCTCTATCTATCATACTCATTTGTCTTACACATATTGTTTATGCTCACTTACATCAAACTAAAGTGTATCACACTTACTTATGTTATGATTGTCTATCACACTTATGACCTTACCTACTTTCAACAAGAATATGCCTTCATCTCACTTGCTCAAAATAAAAATATGTCATATGCTTTTGTGCACATTTTGCACTATTGTATATTCATAGTGTGTATCTTGCACTTCTTTAACTTAAATTATTAAGTAAAAACATTGATATCTTAAAAAAACAAATTATAACCACTTCAACCACTCACTATAATAAAATTTTATAACTCACTATAATAAAATTTTATAATAATCACAATATTAATAATAATAGTAGTTTAATTTAAAATCATGAACTAACCAAATAACAAATATTAATGTATGGAAATACTTAGTTAAAAAAAAACAAAAAATCTTCACATTATGTACAGTAATAATCTTTCCTTTAACTCAATTGTCCCACTAAAAACTTAATCGATACTTATATAATGATAAGTACATTCATTCCCTCTTAATATTAATAATATTAATCAAAGTAATGACAAAATTAATCACAATAATTATCGTGCTAAGACCTTTTGACCTAGGGATCAACCTTCAAAACTAATGTCTGGCCCTCCTTTTCATGGATGGCATAATTACTCTATTAAGCTTTCGGACCTACCATGACAAACTATGTTCTAGTAAGGCCATGACAAAGTATGTTCCAGCAAGGCAGTGGTTGTAAAGGCTATTAGCTTTAAGTACCATCTTCTAGTAAAGCCAATGGTTATAAAGTCATTAATCTTTTTAAGTGGGCTGAAAGTATGCGCCAACTTTTGAGTTGAAGGACAGTGCCAGCTAAAATTATGGGCCAACTTTTTGAGTTGAAGGGCATTTCCTTCAAAAGCACTTTGTAAATTTTGTAAATAAAGTCAAGTAAATTATAACCATCTTTTAAGCTTTTAGGTTTGCATCTCGTTATAGGCATTAAATAGTTGTTTAAAGTTAGTGAAAAGAATAAAAATATTGTTATCTTGCTTTAAGAAGTTAAAGTCTAAGAGTGAAGTGGTAGGACTTGATGGAGGACGGTGAACCAGGGGAGCCTTCACAAATTTTATTTTATTTTGGTGGGACTTCAACAATAGGACGCCATGGTCGAAGGCTTGATACCTTCGTTGTTTAGCCATGGAGATGGTGGGTTTCAGTAGTTTTCTTCACTTTTTTTAGTTTTTGTTGGCTAGGTTTTTAGCGTTTTCTTTCATTCCTGAGTTGTTATTGTGCCATGTTCTGCTAGTTTTAGTGGACCTTAGGTGGGTGGAGGAATTTATTTGAGTTATTACAGTTTCCTTGTCGTTTTCCTTTCTATTCTTGGTAACTTTATCATTTCTCCCGAAACGTGGAGCTCTCTATTTATCGTTCTTTGGGTATAGAAGATGGATCACAGGTGGTCAGTTTCCTTTAATCTTGGTCAGTGTATTATTTATTACCCCTCTTACCTTGGGCTTTGGGAAGTTTACAACCCTTGATTTTCGAGTGTTTGCATTAGTGCACTCCAGGTGGCGGCCTAATTGCTCTTAATCAATTGGCTAACATAAATGTGGAGGTTAGCAAGTTAATGAATGAGTTAGTTGAAGGACTTTGGCAGGAGGCAGACATTAACTCGAATCTCAATACTATGGGGGTGCATTCACTTGGCTTTCATTCAAGCACTAAGCCTTATGTTTTGCTTGCTCGGCGTCTTAGCGGAGGCCATGATTTAGCACCCTCTTTTGATACTTTCCTAACTACTCAGTCAGATTCATTTTAGGGGGTGCTCAAACAATGCTCAGGGAATAGCCCATAGGTTGTTGATAGAGGGGTTGATTTTACTAGTTCTCGAAGCAAGGCACATATTCCTCCTTCTTCTCGGAAGAGTCGCAGACAATGGGCTGCAAACAAAGTGGTCAAGAGGATGGTCTTAGGCTCGGGTATTGGTTTGGAGGATACTTGCAAGTTAGCGCTCTGCGGCTTGGTGGGGAGATTTGCTTATGGAAATTTAAGCTCGAAAAAAAAAATTGATTGGATGGAGCAAGTTTGGACACCTTACTTAGGCTATGTACCAGAGGTTTATTATCTGATGAAAGCTTGGATGGGGTTCTTGTGTAACACTCCAGAAGATGTAGCTTTACTGCTTGAAAATAATTTGGTTAACGGAGGGAGTAGCCTCATGTTAAAGAGGTGGTGGGTTGCTTTCCGGTTACGGAATACTTCTCCTTTAGACATTTTTGGGTACTTCTTCCGAGGCTACCCTTATATATTTGGATCGAAGGGGCATTGGTGGCCATTGGAGATTCTATTGGCAAGTTCATTATGATTGACAAAGAAAATCTCTCTGTGACAACTAGGAAGGCTGGCAGGGTACTAGTCGAAATGGACGTACACCTGGGTTTGTCGGAGTCCTTAGAGATTGATTGGAGAGGTAGACATTTCCTACAGAGGCTTAACTAATTAGGTATTCCGTTCAGGTGTGGTTTTTGTCGAAGTACTTCCCATTTGAGACGAGATTGTAAAGGTTTTGGTGAAGGAGATAGTGAACAGTAAGGTCCTGAACTTTTGTATGGCACACATGATTACTCCATGGAAACGGGTTTCTATGGTTACGATATTGTACACCAGGACCGGGTCGATCCCAGCTACTCGGAGAGTTAGGCCTCTTTAACCAGTAAGTTACAATCACATTGCCCAACACTTTTTAGTTCTCTGTCAATGTGGGAACGATAAGTATTAAACTCGTCTATTTGGCTTAAGAGTGTAACTTCTAAATCAATTACGTCACCTTTAGTAGATACGAGGGGTGGTGTTTCTACTAGTCAGTTTTCTGGTTGTCGGGTGTCCTTACCTACCTCAATGACTGATCCCCCGAGGTTGGAGCCTTTGACTATCTCCGGTAGTCAGGAGGTGTCCTGTGACAAGGAGACTCAACTAAGTCCCTCTCTTGAGCCTTTTGGTCCTTCTGAGTCCACCTGTATCCTGGGGACAAGTCAATTGTCGATTGGTCACCCTACCTCTCCCCCTGGCTATAGAGAACTGGACGATGAGGAGACTTCTCTCTCTGTTGTGATTGATTCCTTGATCCCTTTCATCTGAGATATTGTTTCTACTGTACAACTACTAGTTTATCTTGGTAAGTTAGTTATTGACCATGTTGCGGGAAAAGCGAAGGCTAGTTGCTCGCGTTCCACTTTAGTAGGGGCAGGAAAGGAATTCGCCTGGTCTGGGGGCTTGGAAATTGAACATTCGTCAATAAAGACCAGGAGTGCCCGGAAAAAATCTTCTCTTGAGTTGTCTCTTGATACTAACCCTCGCACGTCCACCGAAGGTGGGGCACTTAGAGATTTGAAGGCCCTGGCACGGGCAAAATAATGTTACTTCTCTCCCTCAATCTAAGGGGGACTGGAGGCACCCTAAAGTTGGCATATGTTCGATGTGTTTTGGATAAAACTCGACCTAACATTGTTTTCTTTCAGGAGACACTGGTACATTTTGATAAAGCCCGAAATTTCTTTCACACCCTTAGGCCAACCAGGCTTAGCTGTGAGGTGAACTCAGTTGGAACTTCTGGCGGTTTGATGGTTTCTTGAGATCCTAACTACTTTGATCTAGTTCCTTTTCTTACTTGTGGTGGGATTTTATGACAGGGTATTGTTTAGAAAGCAAAAGGTAGATTACAATTCTAAATGTCTACGGTCCTTGTGTGGAGCGAAAAATTTTCTATGAACGGCTGGAAGATTCAGGCTTGTTGACACTAAAAAATTTAATTCTAGCAGGGGATCTAAAATTGACACTTTCTTCAGGTGAAATCTAGGGAGGAGCCTCCTCATTGGGGTCTCTAGCAGGTTTTTTCAATACTTATTTTCTTAATATCAAACTCATTGACATAGTTCTGGGGAAAGGTGTCCCTACTTGGCGCAACGGTTGAGTGGGAGTGGATTTTATTGCAAAAAGACTGGACAAAACTTTCTTATCTGAAGATTCACTAGATACAGTTTCCATCTACATAGCATGGGTGGAATATCCCTTCATCTTAGACCATGCCCTGGTCCTGCTTCAGTTGGATTTGCCTCCCCTCTTTAAGGCTTTTCCTTTCAAATTCAACCCTCAATGGATTAAGGATCAAGGCTTCTTATTGTTGGTTCAAAATCTGTGGAATGATCCAAAATATCTCATTGAAGTTGGTAAACAAAAAAGTCTTGTTTGGAAACTAAAAGATCTAAAAGCTAGTACGAAACATTGGCAAAAGGACTGTAAGATTTTTAAAAATTCTCGGCTCAGTTGCCTGGAGAAAGAGATATCTTTTAGGTTACAAAATTTCTCGGATGGTACTCGAAATACTATGGAGGATTCTTCATTAAAAGATCTGGAACAAGAAAGAAATATTTTACTTAAAATAAAATCGAGGAGCAGTGGCGACAGAGAAGTTGTGCTATCTAGATACACAGTGGAGACCAAAACACTAATTTTTTTCATAAATTTGTGAATTTCAGGAGGAACAACAAGTTTGTTTGGGAGATTCTAGATGAAGCGAGACATTTGCATTGTGGTCAAGAAAATATAAAAGAATTGGCTTTAAATCATTTCAAAGGTTTTTACAAAGAACAAAATGCCCCTTCTACCAATGACCAAGTCAGGGTGGTAGCTTTGTTTTCTAATATGTTTAACAATACAAAGGTTGAGGCTTTATACAAACCTATTGAAAAGGATCAATTTAAGACTATATTATCAAATTTCAAAGTGGACAAGAGTTTGGGGCCAGATGGTTGGACTGTTGAGTTTTTTAGTCATTTCTTTGATCTAGTAGGAGAGGATCTCCTTGAAATGGTTGAAGAGTCTATATTAAAAGGTTGCATTCCCGGGGCTTTAAACACGACTTTTATTACTTTGATTCCCAAAGCAAACAAGCCAAAAAAATTTGGAGAGTACAAACCGATCTCACTGTGTAATCTTAGCTATAAAATTATTTCAAAGATTATAGTTGATCGGATTAAACCGATTTTGTCCAGATCGCTTTTGGAGGAGCAGCTGGGATTTCTTCAAGGTAGACAGATTCAGGATGCCATTAACACAGTCCACGAGTGCCTTCACAACATTAAAAAGAATAAAACAAAGTCTTTAGTTTTAAAAATGGATTTATAGAAAGCATATGATTGCATTAACTGGGACTTGTTGCAAATGATTCTTCTCCAAATTGGTTTGGGCCTTAACATGACAAACTAGATAGTGAGTTGTGTGGTATCCACTTCTTTCTTAGTTTTGATAAATGGAGAGGCCATTGAGTTCTTTAAAAGTGGCAGGGGATTAAGGCAAGGTTGCCCCTTATCCCCTCTACTTTTCATTTTGGTTATGGAAGGACTTAGTCCTTTATTAAAAGACAGTCAAAGAGATGGTAAATTGACTGGTATTAAAGTGTCCAGAACCATAAAAATTATTCATATACTTTTTCTGGATGATGTGATCATAATGAAAAATGCTACAATGCAAGAGTGGTGGGAGATTGATAAGGTATTAAAAAAAAAATGTTTGGCTTCAGGCTTAAAAATTAATGGATCAAAGTCTACCCTCCTTCAAGAAGGATTGACGGAACATGATTTAGTGTCCTACAAAGCTCTGTTTCCTTTTAGATTCTCGGATCTTGATTCGGTTTTCACTTATCTTAGATATTTTCTTAAGACTGGTGTGCAGTGCGTCGAAGATTGGGGCTGGTTAATAAAGAAGATGGAAAAAAGGATTGACAACTAGTGTTATAGATGGTTGTCCTTAGGAGGACGTTTCACCTTATTGAAATCATTGTTAAAAATTCAACCTATCTACTGGATGTCACTGGTTGTTGTTCCTTGTTCGGTCTTGAATACTCTGAGGAAATTGATGTTTAATTTTCTTTGGAGAAGAAAAAGTGATACTAATCAAATGCATTTGTGTAATTGGGAGCAAATTACTCTTCCAAGTATATACGGGGGCTGGAGAATTCGCAACATCTTTGATTTTAGTAAATCACTGGCCGCGAACACACTCTAGAGAGTGCTAATGGGTGTTGGTATTTGGCACAGGGTTATTCTGAACAAGTTTCTTCCACATTCGACTGTGATCAATTGGCTTAGATCACAATCCTTCCATCAAAAAGCGTCTTCTAGAATTTGGAGCGGATTAATGAAATCAGTGCACTTAATTCCGCATTGGTTAAGTTGGAATCCATGGACGGGTCAACTCATCGCTCTGGGGAAAGACCGGATTTTGGGGCTGGGAAAAAACTCTTTCCTCTCTAGTAATATTTTGTCCACTCTAAACCAAAAGAATATAAATACTCTCGCTCAGGCCAGGAAACATTCAGACTGCCAGTTCTTATCCTCTTACTGGCTGAGTAGTAGTGATTTGGGACTCTCTGGATAAAATGCTACTGAATGGGATCAGTTTAGGCGGGACCAAATTGATTCTGGAGCTATCTTACAATATTCTAAAGATGAATTAATGTGGATAGGAGGGGATAATTCCGGACCTCCTTCTGTAAAAATATTTATTGGGGCATAATTTCAACTAAAAGTCTAATGAAAGTGGGGACTTGGAGACAGTCCATCTGGAAGTGGAAAATTCAATTAAAGATTAAATTGTTCATCTGGCTGGAAATGGAAGGAATAATCCTTACTTGGGATTCATTACAAACAAGAGGATGGGAAGGACCGGGCCGCTGCCCCCTCTGTAAACAAGATTCAGAAAATATTATACATCTCTTTAAGCTCTGTCCATTTTCCATATCTGTCTGGAATATCGTGTGCAAAGATTTGAACTTAAAAAAATGTTGGAATGGTAACACTATGTCGAATTGTTTTAAAAATTGGTATGAGGAAAAGACAGTCCCTACCCAGATAGCAGCTCATATATGTTGGTTCATTTGGATTGAACGAAACAAAGCAATTTTTCAAGATTCCACCCCTACTATTCAGGCAATGATTTATAAGACTTTGGCTTCACAAAACAGAACCATTGCACATTTGAAGAATAGACTTCCGAGAGATATTTTGATCATTCGTCAAAAGGATACTTCATTATCATGGTTCGACAGAGCAGCTCAGCGAGATGGCAACTTGTGTGGTGCAAGTGGTGTAATAAAAACATTGGATGCAATAGTCATAAGATGGACCTTTAATTGTGGCAGAGGCACCAACATAAGAGCGGAACTCTTGGGAGCATGGGCCACTATCATGCTAGCAGATCATTTTTCATTACATCGCATCCAGGTAATGGGTGATTCCAGAGTTGTTATTGATTGGCTATTAAACAAAGGTAGGCTTCAGGTTTGTGCAATTGAAGGATGGAAAGCTAGAATCAAAGTTCTATTAAAGAGATTCTAGTCTATTAGCTTTCAGCACATCTTCAGAAGCTATAATATTGAAGCAGACACTCTTTCAAAACAGGCTTTTGAAGAACCAAAGGGAAAAATTTCCTATTTTCATTGGTCTAATTGTGCCGAAGGTCCTTGGAGACATATTAGAATCCATTATCTCTTTTGAGAGTGGATCTATTTCTTTTTTCAGCTTTTAAGACTTTGTATATTTTGTTTTTGGGAGATATAGCTTTTTGTATGATGATGTCTAGCATGAGACGTCAGTATTAATCTAGATCTTTTCTGTGAACTTTAATTCTTCTACTTTTCCAGTGCCTTTAGCATGGATCAGGATTGGCAGTATGCTTTGTAATGTATCCTTGTTTTTGAGAAGTAAGATGTAAAAAAATTATATGACTAAAATAATTGAGCCAATTTTCTTCTAGAAAAAAGTTAAAGTCTAAAATAATTAATTGTGTATATACGTTTTGGGATTTCTCTATTTTAATTGATCTAGGTGGATATTGGTGGCCACCCTCCTATTCCACTTGGACCCCCATCATTGTTTCTTTCAGTTTTTCAGTTTCCTTAATTGTAGCACAATTTACTATTTTTGGCAATTTTTCGGGTCCTGAACTTCCGGAGTTGTTTCGAGGCCCTAAACGATGTTTTTTGGGCATGGTCCGGTCAAAAAATATCACCATTACAATTCATGACATTTTTCACCCAAAATAGTATTCCTCAAATAGATCTTTCTAATGATGTATCATATGCGTCAAACAGAGTTAGTATGCCAAAGTTACGACCCCGGGAAATTGATGTACCAATTTACCCCGACGGGGCCCATATTTTGGCGTTTCATCTCCTAGGGTTAGGTTTTTTGGATGTTTAGGGTTTCCATTGTTTCTCAATAATAGATAGGCCTTCGAGCCTCATTGGAAAACAGATTTCAGAGGCCTGTAGCCGCCACATCTCTTCTCAGAGATAAGTTATCAGCACCCTAGCTAGTTTATTTCTATTATGTTTGTAAACAAATTTCAGTTCTTTGATATTAATGAAATGAAGTGTTATTTCCATTGCATCTTTGTATTCATGGTTATTTGTGTATTCTATTGCGTTCTTGCATAAATCTGGATCATTAATATAATTAGGTATTAATTTATTAGCTAGATTGAAAGATGTTAATTTATTTGTTAAAGTTTTATTAAATTTTAATATGTCTTGAGATATAGAAAAATAGATGAGACATGCAAGGGTGGCAAGTGTGGGATCACTTTAAATCTCGAAGAAAACATGAAGCAAGTTTTTCCTGGGGATTAGGAAAGGTGTCCAATTATCAAGTAGAGGCATTGGTGCTTCTTCGAGGATTAAAGATTTTAAACTTAAGAGGGGTCAAAAGGCTCCATGTAATGAGGGATTCATTGATTGTAACCAACCACTTGAGAAATAAATC
>ML813064.1:96515-109092 GCA_009831015.1 Picea engelmannii
AAAAAAAAAAAAAAAACTACAATTGCTAGGAAACTGTGTCCTTCACTCCAAGACGACTTCGCAGAGAATGGAATTTATGCTCAGTGAAGGTCTTGGTGAATATGTATGATGTTTGTTCTGCTGAAGGACAAAACTGTAAGTCGATGATCCCCTCGTGTACTAAGTCCCAGATGTAGTGCATGTGGATCCCGATGTGCTTCGTCTGCTGCCTCTGAACTGGATCTCTACAAAACTTCAGAGTGCTATGGTTGTCACACCAGATGATGATCGACCGATGAAACTGAATGCCCAACTTAGTGAGAAAATGTTGTAGCCACATAGCCTAAATGGTTATGTTAACTACCCCTTTGTACTCTGCCTCGGCTGAATATAGAGCAATGGCAGCTTGCTTCTTGCTTGACTAATAGATAGGCCTGGAACCAAGACTGAGTGAGTAACCAGATGTGGACTTGCGATCAATGTTATCGCCAGCCCAGTCGGAATCAGTAAACCTAATGAGATCTAATGTAGAGTCTGTTGCATAATGAATCCCAAAGGTGATGGTTCCCTGTACGTATCGAAGGATACACTTTGCAGCCTTCCAATGTAGCTCATGCAGCTCCTGCATGAACCTAGAAACTGTGCCAACTGCATATGAGAGGTCTGGTCTGGAGTGTGTGAGATACAACAAACTCCCCACTAGTTGTTTGTACAATGTGTTGTCAACCAATGGAGTCTCTCGGCCATCGTCAAGTTTGACTCCTGATAGGAAAGGAGTCGGAGCAGACTTGCAGTCTATCATGTGAAATCTCTCAAGGAGATCTCGTGCATACTTAGCCTGAGACAGTTTGATGCTTGATGCATCCTGACTGATCTTGAGTCCAAGGAAGAAGTGTAGTGGACCCATGTCCGTCATCAGAAACTTGTCATGTAGAATCCTCTTGACTGCAGCAATCACTGAAGTCGAGCACCCGATGATCATCAAATCATCGACATACAGAACTAAAAGTAGAAGTGAATCAATCGTCCTGAGCATGTAGACATTCAGGTTTGATTTACAACATACAAAGTTCTATGACAACAGGTAGGAGTCCATCTTGGCATACCATTCCCTCGAAGCCTGCTTGAGGCCATAAAGGGACTTCTTCAGTCGACAGACCAAAGATGGGTCCTACATAAATCCCTGGGGATGCTCCATGTAGATCTCCTCAAAGAGATCACTGTGAAGAAATGCATTCTTCACGTCCATCTGATGGAATTCCCATCCCTTGGCTACCGCAATGGCAAGGGCCAATCGAATGGAATCCATCTTCACTACTGGAGCGAAGGTCTCATCATAGTCAATACCATGAACCTGCTGAAAGCCTTTGGCGACAAGCCTAGCTTTGTATCTACTGATCTGTCCATCCGCTGCGCTCTTAGTCCTGTAGACCCATCTACATCTGACAAGTTTCCTCCCAGAAGGAAGGGGAACTAGATCCCAAGTCTGGTTCTTGAGGAGGGAGTTGTACTCCTCCTGCATGGCAGATTCCCAAAAGAGATTTCCAGTAGCCTCGCCATAAGACTATGGATCTGAAGACTGAACCAAGAAAAGATTCATGGAAGGCAATGGCTCAGTGGCAGTGAGTGCAACAGGAGGCTCCTCGAAATCAGATCGAGTCCTCCTTGTATCGGTTGCATCACCAACGAGATCCCCTGCATCCTGAAGAGTAGTATGTGCCCACTTGGGCCTCTGCTCTGGCTCTGCAACTACATATGGATGCTCTGACTCTGCATATGACTCTGAATCTGAATCATCTGAGTCCTCTGAATCAGAACTCTTGTCTGAAGAAGGGTCGGTATGTGCATGCTCATCATCTCGGACAGGTGGAAGAGTGAAGGTGTCTGCATGCGGTGGCTGAGGTACATGCGAGACATTTTCCTCGAATTGGACACTACGCTCAATGATGAGTCATTCCGTGGAAAGATCAATAATTCGATATCCCTTCACACCGTTGGGGTATCCAACAAAAATGCACTCAGTTCTCTGTGGATTAAGTGCCTTCCTCTTTTCAGAGGGAATCTGGGCCCGTGCACATCAACCAAAAATACTAAAGTGGGCCACTTCCGATTTGAGGTCGCTCCAAGCCTCGTAGGGGGTCTTATCCTTGACAGATTTATGGGGAGATATGTTTTGGATGTATGTTTCACAGTTAAGTGCTTCGGCCCATAGTCTTTGTGGTAGTGAGATTGCATGCAACATGCAAGATGCCATCTCCTTTAGAGATTGATTTTTCCGCTCAGCAACTCCGTTTTGCTGCGGAGTATAGGGAACTGTATGTTGCAGATGAATCCTTGCCTCATGGAAAAGATTGTGGATCTCATGATTCACATACTCTCCCTCGTTATCAGTTCGAAGGACTTTGATCTTCTTTCCGGACTATGTCTCAACCAAAGCTTTGAAATATTTGAGGTGTTGAAAGACCTCGGATTTTTTCCTGAGAAAGTAGATCCAAGTAAAATGTGAGAAATCATCAACAAAAATGAGAAAAAACCTCACTTTGTTGATCGATGGATGAGGAAAAGGACCCATGAGGTCACTGTGGATCAGATCTAAAGGTGCGGAAGCTCGCTGAGACTTTCCTTTGTCGAATTTATCTTGAGGGTGTTTCCCGAGAACACATCCCTCACATACTCCCTTGGAGAAATGGATGTTTGGTAGACCATCAACTAATCTGTGCTTGCTAAGCTGTTGCTTGTATCTGAAATTCAAATGTCCAAACCTTTCATGCCATATCCTACTACTTTCATCATCATGAGTAAGTAGTAAAGCAGAATCAGGTTCAATGAATTCAGAAAAAGTATACAATCTAGATTGATGATTTACCTCACCGGTAGCAACCCTGGAGTTGGTTTCCATGTCGTTGATGTCCACGGAGTTTGGTGTGAATATGAATTTCTTTCCGATGTCGGAATTCGTCATCTGATACACGAAGAGAAGGTTGACAGAAATCCTGGGAACATGCAGCACATTCTCGAAACTTCCATTGGTGAGTTCAATCCTTCATTTTCCATTGACTTCGACAGAAGAGTTGTCCCCCATCAAAATAGGAGGACCTTTGCATACATCCAATGAAGAATAGACTGCTTCTGAGGCATCCATGTGATGTGATGCTCCTAAATCTACAATCCAAGCATTGGGAGAGGAGTTGATGGCAATCAAGGCATGGCTAGAATTGTCTTTCTTGGAATTTGGATCTTCTAGATTCTTCTTCTTTGCACCCTCGAGGATGCGATCTCCAAGGTTGTTTTGCTGAAGTATCTGAGACATTAGATCTATTTGTTTTTGCATGCATGCGGATTCTGAATGGAATCCTTTGTGACAGTACGTGCATTTCTCCCCTTTTCTTCCCTTTTCTGCTTTGGATCCAAAGGCATCGGTGAAGGGTTTTGTGTACCCTTCCTTCTTCGAATGTGCATGAGATTTCCTCTTATCTTTATCTTTATATTTCTGATATTTGTGGCTGCCATCATGCACAGTGAGTGCATGCGCCCTTGGGCCTTTGATTGTGCCCATGTTGATGAGCTTAGTTTGCTCTTATGTCAGGGATTTGATAAAGTCCTCAAGAGAAGGCATCTTCCAGGTGGCTCCAGAGGCGAATATGATAGTATGGAATGTGGATATAAATACAGAGAATTCAGGACCAAGCTTGGATATAATGGTGAGAACCATTTGTTTCTCCTCCACCGATTTATCAACCCTGCAAGCTTTGAGTTGCGACAGTAAATCCTTGAATTTTGTAAAGAAATCTTGGATATTGTCGAAGCTTTTTGGATCCAATGTGAGCAGCTCCACCTCTAACATGTGTCCCCTCATCTCATCATGTTTTCCAAAGAGCCCTTCCAATATTTTCCAGGCTTCATTAGGAGTCTTACAGGAAGATATGTGAAAAAGGAGATCAGGAGAAATAAGACTGCAAATTGTTCTGAGTGCCTCATCCATGCGATTTAAGTACTTGGATTTTTCTATGGCTGATGTCAGTTCTATATCTATATTCATGGTTAACCTATACAACCCTCTGGATCAGAGATGTATGGCTATTTTCTCCTTCCATGCAAAATAGTTGTAAGGTGTAAGAATGAATTATTTTTGGAATTCCATCTTTCCGTTGTCTTCAATCTTTTGTACCTGCAAAAAAATTTGGTGTAGCTTTTGCTTAGCAGTCTGTCGGCTCTGATACCATATAAATGTGTTGAACCTACACAAAATAGATCTAGCTAAAAAATAATACACACATTTGCAGAGATAATTTGAGAAAGAAGAAGGAGAGGAAGAATGAAAGAATTCTCATTAACCGTTATGAATAATGAATAATTTACACATGATATACTCTGTATAACTCAATGAGTTCGACTTGAGGTGAACCAAGTCACCATAGTGGTGGTCTAGAGTGATCTGGACACACACCAGCAGTTACGGGAGTGAACTGCCACCTATTCTAGTCTCTCAGGCAGTTACGAGAGTGAACTGCGACCTAGTTCAGTTAACTAGTCAACTAGTCTTCAGTTAACTGACTGAACAGAGAGTAGTGAGGAGTTAACTGAGGGAATCAAGGCTAATGTGCCACTCTGGTGATGATACCAAGTCAAGGTCGAATTAGCATGGTGATGATCCCAATGCAACATCTAAACTCAACTCAACTAGTCAAACTGAAGTGTGAACTGAAAGAGAATATTATCCAGGTGGAATATTCTCTCCTAAAATATAGGAGACTGGATAATGACTAATTATGACTAATAAACAAATAAAAACCTTAGAAAAAATAAATCCTAGGTGTGTGTGAAGTAACTCCAACATATAGATGGAAAAACCCCATGGTATTCTATCTTGTATCTTAAGAGATAGTAATCTTCCATCTTTGTTTCCAACCTGGAGAATATTATTTCACTTGCGGAATCCACAACATGTGAGCCATCATCGTTTGTTTAAGTAAATATTTTTTAATAAATTATTTTGTCAAAAAGGAGAATTTACAAGTAGAATTATTTGTTTAAATTTGTGGTTTAGTTTTAAATTTTTAACTTCATAAACTTAGATATGAGATAATGTTTAATTCATTTCATTCATATCAAAGATCTAATTATACCTATGATCAATTAGTTTATGTTTTGATTTGATTGTTTTACACTTTAAAGATGTGTTTTCTAATGCTTATTTAATTAACTAAGGATTTTGGATGTTCACATGCTTGTATTTTGCCTCCTTTTTCCTTCCTGATGTCTTTGCACTCAAAATTGTATTGAATGTTTTATGGCCTGAGTGAAGTTAATCCATTCGGTAAAAGATGGTAAGAGATGTTAATGATGGCCACAACCCATTGAATTGACAAATCAAGGTATAGTTATGATAACTATTGATGAGTTTGTAAGATATGTAACATCTCATGGTGAGTGTGATACCTCATGGTGAGAATGTGATTTTCATTCTATACTAGAATAAAATGTGATTTTTTTCCTTGGAAAAAAAATTATGGATGAGTTTGTTAACCTCTCTCATATGTATATGCAACAGTAAGTTGTTTTGACGATTTCTTTCGATCTCTCCACGATGAAGATTCTTTGTTGAGGAGTCTTGGAATCCAAAGGGGATGAGCATATGTTTTCAATAGCCTTTTTAAAGGAACGAGGATTCAAATATTTGCCTTCTTCGACTCCCTCGGACCTAAAAAGTGTGAATTGAGGCAATATATAGTTCTTAATATTCACTTGGCCTATGTTATAAGGGAATCGAATGAGAGCTATGAATCTACTACTTTATATCAAACTAATAGAAATATCTTTATTGACTATTTGACAATGAACCATATTTTTGTGTCTTGTGTGATTGTGTTTGATTTTTTTGGGGTTTAATGCATTTAAAGTAGAATAATGATGACTGGGTTGATTATTTATGTTCTTTTAATTTAGCAAACATTGGTTATTTTTGATGTGTTCACTTAGTTGGTTAGAGTGTAATATAGTTTATCATGTCTACGGAAAAATCAATAAGTGATAGTTGTATGCTAGTGCAATGTGTGACACCTTGGGTGTCTAAATGTAGGGATATGTCCCTACAAATCTAACCCTGGTTATTTTTTAAAAAGCACATTATATCCTATAACATATAATTTGTATGTTTCTTACCAGTAGTAAACCAAAAATTCATCATCCCTTCAACTTGGCATCATCTCATAGCTCCCAAATCCTAGGTGAAGCACTACCAACATTGCGAAGAAGAACATGAGAGTACTAAACATAACCTTTTGCACTCCAAACTACCTCATCCCAAATAGACCATGCTCTTTGTGAAGGTGAGCTTACTATTTAGATTTTGTTTTCTGAATTTTCACTAATGAATTGCTTAGTATTAATGATTTGGACATAATTATTGAAAAATTAATTAATAATAATAATGATTTGAACATAATTGTTGAGAAATTAGTTAACAATGATTCTTATTATTATTAAATAATAAAATTATAACAAGTAACCAACCCACTTAAAATAGGTACCCTGCATCAAATCCCATGTCACTCTTATTGTGCCCCACAAAATGACTTTGGATTGAAAGTACAAATTCTATTTGAACGTTGGAAAATACCATGATAATGGTGGACATTTTGTATTGCTTGCTAGAGAAAATTCTCGAAGTTAAATATTGAATGTTGTTATCCAAATGTTGTTGCCATAGAATCTGATAATGATGTTTTATTGGACAAATATTGATGATGCCTTCCATTGACAACCAATCCGGATTGGTTCTCTATCTTAGAACTCCAATAGTTCTGCAGAGTTCATTAATTGAATAGAAATTTGAATTAGAAGAAAATTTGAAATTACCTCATGCAAGCGATAAACTTTTTCCTTTCTCTATGTGACCATCCGCTGGAACTACAGGCTTAAATTCGGACACTAAACTTCCTGATCATGTGACCCAACGCCAAGAACCACAGGGTTAAACTTTGTGGATGTACGCGATCAATATGGATCATTGATCTTGTAGTTGATCAATGATCAATGGGCGATATAATGTATGTCGTTGATATGGATCTCGGATCCTTTATGGATTGTTGATTGTTCTTAATCAAAAATCAATACAAATCATGGGCCACCACAGAACCTGAAGTATATCGGCATCGGGACGTCGGGACTTTTTACAACCTCCAACACCAAAACTCATTGATTGTCACGGTCCGTTGCGACGAGGGTTGTCGATTTTCAGATTCGAAGATTTAATCTCAAACGTCCAACCTTTCCTATGTGGGCCATGCCAGAACTGTGTGTGGAAACACGTGGACAAGTAAATGGATGCCATGTATTTCAGGCCACCAGGCCAGAAGGTCTAATACCTCCTTGTGTTAAACTCCTCCTACCTTGTCGATATGCACTAATCCTATACCATCAATATGCCATTCTAATCAACGGTTGGATCTTAAGATTGTGGGACCCCTTTTTAATACTTCGACGATATTGATTAGATCTTGATCATCGTTGATCCCATCGTGATCGATGGTGGATTGTTATCCTCTTTATAACAATTCTCCTCACTGTTCCCTTTATACCACGTGTGTCGGACCTCGGGACTTCAGGACTTCAGGATTTTGTGCCTATTCAAGCAACAAGAAAATGTCGATGTGTCGAAATGTTGTGGACCATTGATCTAATCTTCTCGATTGATCCTGACCGTCCACGCCTCAAAACATGAATACATAGGGTTTTAGATAGGGTTTTGGTTCATAAATGGAACCCCTTTGTGCATGATCCATTCACCTACAATCACAAACCAATTTTCCACTTAGATGCAACCATGCATGCAACCATAATTATCCAACAATTTACACTTAGAATTCACACAATTGTACAGAGGCGTAATTCTCATAAACAATCCTTTATTCAGCATATGAAGGAATATGATTACAACATGAAGTGTAATTCCTTCTGGCTTCTTTCACACTTCACGCATTCACTATGTACTCATCTCACACACTCACACCCCCTCTGGTCTCACCTATCAGACCTTTAATACTTTAAGGACCAGATCGATCCAATCCATAGAGATAGGATCGTATCTAACCAAAATTACACAAAAACTCTATTTAGCCTACAACAACCTGATTCTTATCCTAAATGATAGGATCAAATCCAAACTTAATCCCTAATTTATCTAACTCTTCCTCCTCCTATTACATTCATGGAAAAATTGTCTTCTTATCAAACACCCTAGACTATTAAAAAATGATTAAAAACAATTACAATGAGGAAACTAACTTCCTCTCATAAAGTTCCTAAGACCTTAGAGGTCAAATACTAGATTGTTGTAGAAGATGCTCCTACATCAAACTCCTGGGGAAGAAAAGACTTGTTCTTGGGCTTGTTGCAGTAGTTATTCAATACTTGTACCATACTTAGACATGTCTATTGTTTTCATCCACATGGCATCTTCAAGTGGTTGTCCTTTCCACTTGATCAAGTACTGAAAATACTCTTTATCCCTTGTCTTTTTCACTACCTTTTGGTCAAAAATAGATTCAATCTACTTTTATTGTGCTATAGGTAGTCATTTCTCCCAGTCAATGGTCTGAATGTTGTCGTTGTCAAGCGCATCTGTGAAATTGTTTGTTGGTTCCTTGAAAGGGTATAAATCTGATACATTTAAAATTGGAGAAATTCCAAGGTTACTTGGAAGTTCTATTTCATAAGAATTTGAGGAAAAATTTCTCAACGTTTTACATGGTCCAATATTTTCAAGTTTTAATTTGTTATATTCCCCCCTAGGAAACCTTTCTATTTTGAGGTGTGCCATGACCAACTCTCCAACTTCAAAATCCAATTATCTTCTCTTCAAATATGCCTTATGTTTTCACTTGTTGTTGTTGTCATGTAGCTCTTGCTTGACCCTTTCTTGCAATTCCTGCATGTTTACTGCAAAGTCTTCACCATCAACACTTCTAATTTATTGTTTTCCTAGATTCCTTAACTCATAAATTCCTCTAGGATGCATTCCATACAAAATATGAAATGGAATTAATCTTGTGCTTCTATTAGGTGATTCATTATATGAAAACTCTGCTTCTGCAAGTATCTGATCCCATTGTTTTGGATGCTCACTTATCAAACATCTCAAAATATTTCCTAAGCTTCTATTTACCACCTCTATTTTCCCATCAATTTGTGGGTGGTATGTTAAACAAAAGTTGAGATTGGTCTCTAAATTTTTCCATAAAGTTCTCCAAAAGTGACCCACAAATTTTGTGTCTCTTGCATAAACAATACTCTTTGGAAATCCATGCAACCTAACAGCGTCCTTAAAGAACAAATATGTAATGTGAGTTGCATCATTGGTCTTATTACAAGCTATAAAGTGTGCCATTTTTGAGAATCTATCAACAACCAAATGAACTGAATAATTACCTTGTTGAGTTCTTGGAAATCCTAACACATACTTAGAGAGTCCCATAGTCGTTCTGGGATTAGTAATGGCTAATACAATCCAGTATTTTGTCTCCTTCATTTTCCATACTGACGAACCCTGCATCTTTCAACAAATTTCTTGACATCAGTCTACATGCCAGGCCAGAAATAAAATTTAAGATTAGCTGAGCAAATGTTTTGTCATATCCAAAATATCCTACTAATCCACCACTGTGTTTTTCCTTCAATAGGTTTTCTCTCATTGAACATCTTGGATTACATAATTTACTGCCTTTAAATAATAAACCTTCGTGAAACATGTAATCCAACAATGGAGTTTTGTCTCTGTTTACATGATTTTCACATGTTGCATAAGCATGTTTAAAATCTACATCATCTTGATACATTTTGTTGGTACAATTATTTGCATAATATATTACCAAACATAAATTATCAACCGGGATTCGTAATCAGTAGAGTTGATGCACTATATGTGTTGATAACAGATAGGTTCCTATGTCTGATGAGTATAGCTCAATCAAGAAAACCATCTAAAACCAATACTTTGTTTTCACACTTTAAAGTTAACACTCTTCACACGATTCAAAAATTAGAAAGAAAAACTTGCAATCATGCACTCAAAAGATTTTTCTCAGATAATGCCTTGTCCATTTACGAGCTCATGAAGTGGAAAGATGGACTTTGATTCAATTATTTGTAGCTACTATCCTTAACAACAACTAACAAGTAAATATGGGCACACTTCAACAATAACAGAAGATAAAGCTCATAGTAAAAATTGCAAGCAAACACTCAATTGAAAAGACTCTTGCTCACATAACAGATATGTTCATTATATGCTCATGAAATAAGAGATGAAATCAGATCTTATTCCCTGTAGCAATTGAAAACAATAATCAACAATTCACTCTTAAACAAAAAGCAATCATAACTCTATTCACTTTAATCAAACCTGTGTAGTACAGAAAATTGTCAATATAGTTGAGAGGCTTCAATATATGGTGCATGAAGGTGAGATATGAAGTCTGGTCTCATTTCCTGTAACAAATCACTTCAAACTTGCAAGAAATTATTATCTAATTCTGCACACTCTTCAAAATCGATTGATGCATCACAAACAAAAATTTAATGCAATCTTGCAATTACTTCATTTCTACACAGCAAACATAAGTGTTAATGAGATGTTCCATTTGATGGCTTATGTAATTAGAATGATGGACTCCCAACTGTTCCTATGCTGCCACACTTTGCAATCAATTCTAATAGTGAAATCAGAAATGAAACCAAAACAACAAGTACAGAAAATAGAAATCTACACTAATAATTTACAATGAGCTTACTAAGTTGGATCGATGGCCCTTGTCGATGCCAACATTGTAGCTTTTAGATCATCAAATGATAAATTCTAAGAGACACACAATATCCTTGAATTCAAACTTCCATTGATCTTCAAGAAATGAATTTACAAAAAGAGTTGGTTCAGAAATCCAATTTTCAGCATACTAATTCCTCTCCCTTTTGGCTTAGCCATTACTCAATTTATATGATTTTTACATTACAAATTTGGATCTAGACAATCCAATCTAAATCAAAACAATTTCCCATCAATGGATTTCGAGTACAACCACTATCTAATCAAGGAAATGTTGTTCCCACGAATCTGGGCATGATCTTAGAATTTCTGGAAAATTGGCAAAGATTGAGGATGGATCGTTCCCCCTGATTTGGAGGTCCACACGTGTGCGATCTGGATATTCTATCACATGTGTCTGAATGAAAACACCTCTCTGGACAAAACCCATGTCCCCAAATTGTTAGATCCATCGTCATCAGCCCAAAAATCGAGGTGAAAATCCAGTACCGGAATGTTGGTGCCAAAATCTTGTAGGTAACTGTTTAGTACCGGAATACACACAGTCACACTGGTACTGAAATAGCAAAGGCTGGTATCGGAATAGCACAGGGCAGTACCAAATCAATTTTATGCAGTTTTGTTGGTACCAGATCAATGATGCTTAAGATCAAATGATTAGGATCATGCAAAATCAACTATTTTAATCGAATTAACTCAAGAAAATAAAACAAAACATGCCTTAACCGTAAGTTACCTATCTATGCACATGAACAAGGTCATTAAGTGTATATATGAAGGTAACGATCAAGTTTATACTCATAACATAGGTAAAATAGGCTCGTATAGGGGGTAATAGAGGGTATTAGAAGTGTCAAAATGGAGACTCAACATTCCCCCATGCTTAAGTCATTGCATGTCCTCATGCAACAATGATCTTCAAAATTTCACAATTGATGATACTCTTCACTCGATCAATAAATCCCTCAAGTTAAGTCTTATCCAATCTATTTTCGATCAAAGTTAGGAGAAAGGGTTGACTGTGACTCTAATATGATTATAAGAAAGTGGCCAAGAGTTTTCAAAATGACTTTGACTAATAGGCCTCCCTGGATAGATTACCTTTTAAAGTAAAAGTGATATAGAATAGTTTTAGATCTCATTTTAAGAGAGGAACACATAAGAGAATACATCCCAAGATGATTAACTCGTTTCTTATCCAAGTTTTTAGAGATGAAGTTCTTCTTGTTTAGGTAAGGTGAATAAAATATATTGAGGGTCCCACTTCTCATGCAAACCTGTTTATTTTAAAGATAGAACTCTAAAGTGGATACTTGAAGGTTCTTAAGAACATCATCCGAGAGATATAAAGGTCATCTCCTAGCCTTGATTTGATAATGCTTTAGAATGAGACCCAATGGTTTTTGTTCAGTTTTAGGTGTGCCACTTTATGTTTTTCAACTCCCTTTACCCAGCATAGCCTTGCTGCCAGCAGGCCTGTTTAGTACCCCGGCGGGCTTACCTTAATACCATACAAGCATGGCCCCGCTGCCAGCAGGCCTGTTCAGTACCTCGGCGGATTTACTTGTACCTCCTGATACTTCCTTTTTATTATATTACTCAAAATATTTAGAATGATGTATATTGTTCATTAACAGTTTTAGAGTATAAGGAAGGCAGGTGGTACGAGAGTGTTTTAGAGTTATTAGGCACATAATTAATTGTTTGCAATTATCCCAAGGGTGACATCATCCACATTCAACTTAAATCTCAGCTATTCAATGTATAATGGAACAT